>CACKRE030002317.1:0-10146 GCA_902602495.3 Ectocarpus sp. CCAP 1310/34 | reverse complement strand
TTAATTCGATTCTCCTCGTCAGTGTTTATCCAAACACTGATCAAATAGGTTCAAATAGGTTGCCAACCTATTTCCGTGGCTACTGGTCCTGTGTTAAAAATCAAGATAGAATAATAGGAGTAAAATTTCCCAAGTCTAAGAAATAGAGATGGTAACTGCTAGAACGGTTAAAAAAGATCAATCATTTCATTTTCGGGCCCTTGTTCGCTTTCGTTTGCTAGTACGGCAGGGCAATATACCATCATCTTGCTTCATAGCACAACGCGGCTGGGGTAAATGTGGACTCCTTTGAGGAGTTCTCCGTCGTATGTTGGTTTTGTTGGGTGGCTCAAGGTTTAGGTTCTTCAGGAGGGTTCGTTGCCTGTTTTCGTTTTCGTTTCCTGGTTGTGCACAGAAAAAGCTTCGATTAACTCACTTTCTCGCGGTGCAGTTGGCACTGCTCCAGGGGAGTCATGTCATCCTCCGTCGTCCACGGTATCACCTTCTTCGTTTTGGTGCAGTCCGCCAGACGGCGCACACGAAGAAGGTGGTTATTTGGACGGCTGAAGACGATGTGACTCTCCTGGAGCAGTGGCAACTGCACCGAGACAAGAGTGAGCAATCGAATATTGTTCTGTGCATAACCATCGTACGTGCTGTACGCTGCGCTCCGGCGTGAGTACGCATAGTTTTGTCACCTACGATTCTAATCCCACCTTAGGAAGGGTTGGTGTGTATGTTTAGCTCCTTGCGTACCGTGTCCCAGCTAAACTTGCAACGATAGAAAATCAAATCCACAACCTTGACCCCCTGGCGTAGTCTGTTTGAGAAGGCCTTGCATGAGTGGCTCGGCCGGACCAAGCGTGCCGCCCGGTGCAGGCGTAACAGAACCAAGCTCGGCCTGAAGAAGAAAGTACGCGTCTCCGCATATGCCATGTGCACAAACCCGAACCTACCCCACATTAGCATTTCAAGTGACGTATCATCACTCATCTGTATGGCCCTCATGCTTTCTGACAAGTTCTTGTGCACGCTTGATGTTTGCCTTCGAGTACTCTAGGTACGATTGCGTTGTGGACATCCATCCATCTGTGCATACTCCGCGTACAATGACATGAGCCCCGACACCCATGTAGACCACGGTTCTTGCAGCGGTTGGAATTGCACGTGCGGTTGGTTTCCTGAATGTATTCAGTGCTTTTCAGGGAGGTATACCCTGGCCGTAAAGCTCGCAAATGCAGCCACTGGAGCAGCAGTCGTGCCGCTGTCACCCGGTGGTTGGTGCGAAGGAAATGTATCACAACGAACAACCCAAGGCGTGCGTGTTGGCGAGAGATTCTCAATCTGCAGGAAGCTTAAAGGAATGCTTCCCGGTACAGACACTCCGTTTCGCATATCGTCCGGGATGTCTGGCCAATCCGAAGAGCGTGAGGGCTTCCTTGACCGCGCATGGCGTTACGGCTGAACGTCGGATAACGTCCTTATGCTCCGCGGGCGTCGTCTGTACATTCAACGTGCGTTTCCGGTCTCAAAAATCGAAGATCATTGTAGCGAGCTTGACGATCGCCCGTTGTAGGTAGGAGAGCGATCACCCTCTCCCGTGGACGGAGGTGCTTGCTCGGCCGCGAGCACAGCAGCTTGCCACGATGTATCTAGTGGTGGTGAAGTTGTTTAGTCAAGATAGGAGACAAGACTGACCCCAGGAAACGGCAGGGGGATCACACTGTTGAACACAGTTGGAAAAGTGTTCTGTAGGCTGCTACACGATAGGATAGTGGGAGTATTGGAGAAGGAACATAGCATTAGTGAGGCCAGGAAGGTTTCCGAAAGAAGAGGGGGTGAATGGACCACGCATTAACGGCAGGGAGAATCATCCAAGGTAGAAAGAGGGCGGGAAAGCCGAAGCACTGCTTCTTCCTGGGCGTGAAAAAGGCATACGATACAAGCATGGAGAAATGGGCTGTGGAAAAAACTGTCCAAATACGGGATCAAGGGGAGAATGTGGAGAGTGCTGAAGAAGATGACAGTGTACGAAGAGCGCGGTCATGTTAGACGGAGAACTGTCCAAATTCTTCGACATTGAGCAGGGGGTCCCACAAGGTTGCACGCTGTCCCCAACATTGTTCCAGGTGTTCATCAACGATCTGTTGGAAGTCGTAGAGGCAGTCCGGAAGGGAGTAAAAGACACGGAAACGTCGGTTTCAGGAATGCTGTTTGCGGATGATTTTGTCGGTATGTCGGACACCCCAGAGGGACTGCAGCTGCAAATTGACGCGGCGAAGAAGTTTACGGATAAGTGTAGATTGCCGTCATGGTACGCAACGAGAACTAGGAGGAACCAGCAGAACATAGATGGAAGTGGGGGGTCGAGGAGATTGCAGTAGTGGACCAGTACACATACCTCGGAGTAGAGATCGCAAAAGACTGCTCGTGGAATGCACACATGTCCAAGGTAGCGGAAAAGGGCAAAGCACGAGCAGGGAAGCTGCACCCAATACTCGCAAACCGGCACCTCGATACACGCATCAAATTGAAGGTTTTGAAGAGCGTAATCGTACCGCCGCTAAGGTACGCCGGAGAAGTATGGGAAGAAAATAAGATGGTAGTGAAAGAACTCGAGGCGGCGCAGATGAAAGCAGCGAAAATCATCCTAGGATGCCCCAAGCGCACAAGTAATGCCAGCCGTCAGGGCAGAATTGGGGATCCAATCCCTACGGTCGGGAAGAGGCGCGAGGAAGCTGACATGGCAGTATCGCATGTACGGGATGGGAGAGGAGAGGTTGCCGAGGATTGTATGGGGAATGAAGTAGGCAAACAAAAAGAGGATGAGACAACCCACGGAATGGGTCAAGGTTGTACAGGACGCATGGCAGGGGCTAAATAAACGATTGGTCATCGGTGATCGGTCCTGTGGGAACAATGCTCCGTCCTCTCGAGGACGCGTGGTCAATGGTCTAACCGCTAAGGCATGACGATGACAGAGTGTACGAAAAGCGCGGTCATGTTAGACGGAGAACTGTCCAAATTCTTCGACATTGAGCAGGGGGTGCCACAAGGTTGCACGCTGTCCCCAACATTGTTCCACGTGTTCATCAACGATCTGTTTGAAGTCGTAGAGGCAGTCCGGAAAAAACACAAGAGCACGCCCCCCCCCTCAATTCACGTGACAGGCGAGTAGTGTCCGATAGAGAGTGCAGCAGTGGGGAATCCCATCTAGCCGTACATGTGTAAACTTGACTGACCCCAGCGTCCTTGCTTTGTCCGTTGTCTGTGGCCTGTAAAAATGTCACATGTGCGCATCATGTGTTTGGATGTCACATACGGTAGAGGACTCGGTGATTCCCGCACTGCACTGACGATCCCTGATGAAATGGTTCCCTCCTTTGCCGATGGTGTATCCTCGTGTGATGATGAAGAATGCGGTAGCGTTATGATGTACCGCACAGCGTTGTTCTACTGTAGTTGCCGAACTTCGTCGTGGCTGCCATGATAATTGTTGTCTATCCCAGCTTGCACCTCGCTCATGCTTGTCCTTGCCCAAAACTTGCAAAGACACGTGACCTCCGCCGGTTCTCTCCCTACTTCCCTTCCTTGGTTTGGGGCCATTGCTGTCCATCACTTCGCCTACGCTCGCTGAAGTCCGTCGTACTTCAGGCGGCGGCGGCGCCGGCCGACACGGCGAAGGCCAACAAGTCGAAGAAAGGCCAGCAGCCCCAGGCGAGTATAGATCCCTCCCCTCGCACCCACCCGAGTGTTCACCGGGATGCAACACAAAACCCGAACCTACCCCATTATCGCATTTTCACGTTACGCATCATCTCTCACCTGTATTGGCTGTCTTGCTGTCTGCCTAGTACCAAATACTTGTGGTGCCCGCTGGCTGTTTTCCTTCGAGTACTCTAGGTACGATAGCGTTGTGGACATCCATCCACCTGTAAATACTCCCGCGTTCATTAGTATGAGCCCCGACATCAATGTAGACTACGGTCCTGGTAGCGGTCGGAATGGCACGTGCGGTTGGTTTCTTGCTTGTTGCCAGCGCCTGTAAGGAAGTTGACCGTGGCCGTAGAGCTCGCAAATGCAGCCACTGGAGCAGCAGTCGTGCCGCTGTCACCCGGTGGTTGGTGCGAAGGAAATGTGTCACAACGAACAACCCAAGGCGTGCATGTCGGCGGGAGAGACTCTCAATCTGCAGGAAGCTTTAAGGAATGCTTCCCGGTACAGACACTCCGTTTCGCATATCGTCCGGGATGTCTGGCCAATCCGAAGAGCGTGAGGGCTTCCTTGGCCGCGCACGGCGTCACTGCTGAACGTCGGTTATCGTCCTCATGCTCCGCGGGCGTCGTCTGTACATTCAACATGCATTCCCGGTCTCAAAAATCGAAGACTGTTGTAGCGAGCTTGACGATCGCCCGTTGTAGGTAGGATAGCGGTTGGAATGGCACGTGCGGTTGGTTTCTTGCTTGTTGCCAGCGCCTGTAAGGAAGTTGACCGTGGCCGTAGAGCTCGCAAATGCAGCCACTGGAGCAGCAGTCGTGCCGCTGTCACCCGGTGGTTGGTGCGAAGGAAATGTGTCACAACGAACAACCCAAGGCGTGCATGTCGGCGGGAGAGATTCTCAATCTGCAGGAAGCTTTAAGGAATGCTTCCCGGTACAGACACTCCGTTTCGCATATCGTCCGGGATGTCTGGCCAATCCGAAGAGCGTGAGGGCTTCCTTGCCCGCGCACGGCGTTACGGCTGAACGTCGGTTGTCGTCCTTATGCTCCGCGGGCGTTCGTCTGTACATTCAACATGCATACCCGGTCTCAAAAATCGAAGACTGTTGTAGCGAACTTGACGATCGCCCGTTGTAGGTAGGATAGCGGTTGGAATGGCACGTGCGGTTGGTTTCTTGTGCGAATCATGTGTTTGGATGCCACCTACGGTAGAGGGCTCGGTTATTCCCGTACTGCACTGAAGAGAACTGATGACGTAGCTCTCTTCTCTATCTATGGCGTGTTTCCTCGTGTGATGATGAAGAATGCGGTAGCGTTCTGATGTACCGTACAAAGTTGTTTTACTGTAGTTGCCGAACTTCGTCGTGGCTGCCACGATAATTGTTGTCAATCGCAGCTTTCACCTCGCTCATGCTTGTCCTTGCCCAAAACTCGCAAAGGCACGTGACCCTCGCCGCCTGTCTTCATCCCCCCTCCCTCTCCCTCGGTGTTCAGGGTGCTCAACCCTCGCCCATCGGTACCTTTACGAGTTCTCCTCTTGTCGACCTTTAACCGGCGCCTGAATTGTCGCGCGGGGATGCTTTCACCTCCAGCCCGTCTCAGGCCCAACTTTAGCTCTCTGCCCAACATTGGTAGGGGTGTCGACGGCCCTCTACAGGGTGGGACGTGGTGTGTGATGTTTTGAAGCAAAGCGGAGGAAGGGGTTGCAGCTCTCGTTATGTATTGTTGCACGAGGCCTGTGCGGAACTGGTGTCGATACACGCTCTTCTGGGTGGTTGGTGATGTGTTTCTGTCCGTGCTCTCTCGTGTGTAGATGTTGAAAAGCCGCAGATGTTTTCGTGGATGAGCATGAGGTTTGCGTGCGTTCCAGCTTGTTCGTTACGTACTGGTGGCGAGGGCGACGACGTGTCTTGGTGTGCTTGCGTAGCTTCAATTAGCCAGTAGTGAGGGTGGTTGAATTATTCACCTGCATTGCTTCCTCTCCGATGAGTATAGGGGACGCGAAATGCAGAGAAGTGAATGAAGTGCGAGCAAATGGATATATGCAAATAGTGCGGTTGGCGTTCGGTATGCAACCAAACTTCACTTCGAGGAACTGAATTCCCTTACCCGAGCCCTTTACATTACTACACTACACAGTACCGGGCGTTAAACATTATGCGTTATACGCTGCTGCCAAAGGTGCCCTCTCCATCCTTTGTTTCGAAGGTCAGAGACCCACGTTAACTTCAGGGTGCACCTCGGTACCGCTTTTTAGGCGGATACAGGCGGTGCGGTACTTCAATGTGGCGGTACTCTTTCGGCGGATCCCGTTACTTCGTTTTCCGGCGGTACTGCCTTTAGCGGTTCCCCGTACTGCCAAATATGGCGGTATTTTTCCGGGTACTGAAATATGGCGGTACCGCCTTCGGCGGTTCCCGATACTGCCAAATATGGCGCTATTTTTCGGGCGGTACTTTAATATGGCGGCATCGCCTTCGGCGGTCCCGGTACCACCAAAATATGGCGGTTTTCACCTGGCGGTACTGAAATATTGCGGCATCACCTCTGGCGGTCGCGAGAAGACCAAAATATCAATATACATGTATATTTAGATATACATGTATACTATGTTTCATTTTTGTCAAGGAGTTGTCTGACGCTTGGCATGGCTTTGCACTTGTTTTTAATGAGTAACTTCTTGTCTCCATAAAGGTCTGTGTAGACTAGACGTCCAATTGACTGAAGTATTCCTCGCCGCACCCTGGACCTTTCCGTTGTTGCCCCCCTCCCCACCCTGGATCTATGTCCCGTCTCACAAGCAAGGCATCTTGCAGCTCCTCGAGGACTGGGTATTGCCTACCGCCGCTTTACGTATTAGACTAGTATGTACAACAAAATTTGGACCAAGTCGATAATAATAAACAAAGCCTCTACATTATCTGGCCGTATACCGCACTACTTACAGTATGAAATGTCAGTTACCAAGCTTCGTGCCACCCGCGACCCCTTGCAGAGGAAAGCAAACACGCACATACATGCGTTCTGCGAAACACGTGCGACTACATACTACAGTGAAGGCGCGACGCCTTTCCGTGGCGGCGATGGCAGAACAAGCACCTCGGGCGTTTCTCCATCAACACGGAATATGGAGGATAGGCATTCTGCAGTGAAACGCAAGTAATAAGTGAGTGACAGGCATCTCGTTAACGTATGTATGTGCAGCATCTACACGACCCTTCTTCTAGTGTTTGCAAGCAAGCATCTTTTCATATCATCAGCATCACTCGTCATCCATCTGTGAGTTGTTGTCGTGAGAGAGAGAGAGAGAGAGAGAGAGAGAGAGCAAAGAGAATGTACTTCGTACGTACGTACATCGAACAACCGTGAGTTCAGTGTACGTAGAAACCGTTCCGATCTCTCTCTACCCAGTACCCTCGTTTGTCCGTACTGATACAACACTCGACGCGGTCAATTCCCGTGGTTGCAGGCTAACTTACCCTTAAAAGGTACACTCAAATAAAATGGCCCCGGCNAAAAACCGTTCCGATCTCTCTCTACCCAGTACCTTCGTATGTCCGTACTGATCCAGCACTCGACGCGGTCGATTCCCGTGGTTGCAGGCTAACTTACCCTTAAAAGGTACACTCAAATAAAATGGCCCCGGCCCGCAAGTCAATATAAATCAACGCCAGATATTCTGGAGTCCTCCACTCCCTCTGCGCGCTATGCGAGGTAACAACTGAGACTAGGGGTCACCATTACGGGCCGGAGAGAATGAGGTACACCCCCTTGATTCAATCTTGGTACTTCACAGCGCAAGCAGAAACAAGGCCATGTGGCACAGAAAAAGAGAGAAAAAGAGATTAAGAGAAAAAGAGAAGAAAATGCAAGGAAACCATAAGGAAAGAGAAAATTGAATACAAAGAGCGGGGACAAAAAGGGACCAGGCCGAAAATAACAAGAAATAAGAGACAGAAAAAGGCACACGTTGGAGAGGCCACCAACGACAAGCAAACACGCAAACATGGCCACCAACCAGCGATACATTGTAATGGTACGTCATCACTAGTGGGGGGTTGGCGCAATGGTGCAGCGTNNCATCGCCTCCGCCTGGAGCAGGCGGATCTTGAGTCGGAATGGCGCT
This sequence comes from Ectocarpus sp. CCAP 1310/34, assembly GCA_902602495.3. NCBI lineage: Eukaryota > Phaeophyceae > Ectocarpales > Ectocarpaceae > Ectocarpus > Ectocarpus sp. CCAP 1310/34. Next base: position 2,322 of record CACKRE030002317.1, on the reverse strand, counting down.
TGCGGTCTGTCGAAGAGCTCCCGGCCATATCGCCTGAGGCACGCCCACGCCCTTCTTCTCCTGTAGTTGATATCCCGGGTGAGGTCGCCATGTTCGTTGTCGAGGCCACCGAGGTACCGGAACTCGGTCGTCTGAGCGTATTTCGGTCCCGCGGCTTCGATGGTCAGTGGTGGAGGCGGGGCGGGCTGTGACGTTGTAGTCGGTTTGTCCTTTGCGCGCATCAGGAGCGTCTCCGTCTTCTTCTCCGACACCGTTAGCCCGAACTCCCCGAACACCTCAACGATGATGGTCATCATTCTCGCCAGTCCTTCTGCAGACCTCGATACGACGCCAGCATCATCGGCATACAGCATCCCCCATACTGCCCTCCGTACTCGGTCAAGGGGTGTCTCCTCCCCACCCCGCTTCCGTCTTCCCCTCCTCCAAGCACACCAGGTTCCGCAGAACAACATCATCCTCGCTGAATCGGATGACAACGACCTCGAGGACCTCGGCGAAGATGTTGAACAGCAGTCAGTGGGGATAGCACACATCCTTGTCGCGACGTAGTAGTTGGGGCTGAAAAATCAACCACGTTAACCTGTGGGATCACATGGATGGATGGATGGATGGATGGACGTGTCTACCATTTGTCGTCGCCTTAGCTAGTCGTTATATTATATCTTTCTTTATAATATCTATCTCTAACACGCACATGCGACCCCCCCCCTCCCCCCTCAAATCGAACCGGAAACAAGTAAGTCGTTCTTCTTCGAGCGTAGGAAAAATACATACATACATACATACATACATACATACATACATACATGCATACACTGCTGTATAGATAGATACTTCGTAAGTAGGTGTGACGGTGAACTGGAGGAAGTCACAGGAGTGTTAAGTCTATCCAACTACCGGCAAGTTTTTTTTTTTTCCCGTAAAACACTCTACACCGCCTGAAGCGTTCATCATACCGTATCTTGCCCCCGACACCATCTCCCCTCTTTCTTTCACTTACACCAGCGCACTCGGTACAACGGGTGACACGCCATCATCGGCCTTCACGCGTAAGCAGCACCACCAACTACCACCATTGGAGCCGACACAAGTCAGCCGCGCTCCCGTGGGCACCCGCGTGCCTGTCTCGCGCACCTGCTCTCTTGCCTGGTTGATTATCCTGCGAACACGGTTTTACTACCTACCTGGAGTGGGGCCACATCAATCAATGTGAGTGAGAGCATGATGAATGATGATGATTGTGCACGAGAGAGACAGGATTGGCATGACCAGAAGACGCATATTGTATGTTGCTCCCATGAGACAGGCCGGACGCTCCCACGTCCTAGAGAACGAGCCCACGCCCGTAGCTACTTTTGATTCAGCACACGTCCTTGCACGTCAGAGGGTACGGAGAGGCGTCGATATTGGATACCACATAGACTAGTCTAGACTATACATACAGGGCAGTAGTATCATGGCATTGAAAAAACGCCGAGAACCATGGAGCACTCGACTTGCCTGTCCCCTACCGGTGCCACCTCCGCTGCCGCTGCAGTGGGGAGGACTGCAGCCGAGGATGGACCGTGACGTGTACCACGACGTGTCCCAGCCGGGATCGCTCTACGGCACATCCGCGGTGAGAGCCAGCAAAGCACCGTAGACCACACCGTATATAGTCTCATATTCATGTTTGATGTGGGGATCCAACAGAAAACATGCACTAAAAAGTGTGGTAAATACCAAGAGCACAGCAGCAGTCTATGCTGTTTCCTGCGGTCGTTGTTGATCGTTCTTTGCACTGGTTGCCATGTATCTCTGTCTCATTGATCAAGCGCCGGGATGATGCGAGGGACTTACTTGTGGACTAGATCCGGCGTTGTGCTGCTGTTGTCCGCACCGCATGTAGCGTAGGAGCAGCGTGCCCCAGATCATTTTCTCTGTGTAAAAGCGGTAGTCTAGAGCTCCAAGCGCCACTTCCAAAATCCCAGTCAGTTCGATTTGATGATCTTTTTCTGTCGTTGCACAGAAGTCTTCCGACGTCGGCGGTGGTAGCGGTACAGCAGCAGTTACAGCAGCAGTAGCAGCAGCAGTCAACAAGTCCTCTGACTGCGGAGTTTCCGCGATCGAACATCGTGAGCGACAAACGAACGTACAGCGTTGTTTGTTGGACTGACGAACACCGCCCTGAGCGCGAGTTCACAACTTGCGTCCTTGTACGACAACAGTAGAAGTAATATAAGCCACACCGCAGGAATGGGCGGCAGGATGAAAAATGACTGGTGGGTTGCAAATCACTCTTTCACTGACGACTGGGAAAATACCTGCAGGTGTCACTTGGTT
>CACKRE030002316.1:0-10158 GCA_902602495.3 Ectocarpus sp. CCAP 1310/34 | reverse complement strand
GCCGCGTCTGCAGCTGCACGCGCCGCATCTGCAGCAGTGGCCCTATGCATAGCCGCTTCTTTCTTCCATTCTTCCTCCACCTCTTTGTGGGCCTGTTTCAGCTTTGCTATCTCCGCCTTCGCCTCAGCCAGACCCAGCTCCAACTCCTTCTTCTGCTTCTTGTCTTTCTCCTCGCCTTCCATGTCTCAACTAAAATTGCTTCTTGTTCTAGTAACTGGATTTCCTTGACGCGCGCCTGCAAAAACCGCCCTGCTGCTGCTGTCCTTGTATTCCAAAAGCTTACCCTGGATCTCCTTGGCACGCGCGGGCAAAAACCGCCCTGCTGCTGCTGCCCTCGTATTCCAAACCCTGTTCCCTGGATCTCCTTGGCGCGCGCGGGCAAAAACCGCCCGCTGCTGCTGCCCTTGTGTTCCGGTGCCTACCTCCCGAACCTTTCCCTACCGACGTCAGCTGACTCCACGATATCGTGTTTGGGGTGTCGGCGCGTGTACTATGTTATCACGCTCGCGGGCTCTTGTCGAGAGCGTGTTGCACAAAGGAGTGACTCAAGTTCCTTGATTAACTATTAACGAGTTATTAACGAGTGACAAGCATGAGCAGCAGGCAAGAAGGACCTGCTGCTGCACACACGTCTGCATATACCCAAACCTATCATATATGCGTACCCCCTCGGATATCTCGGAGATCTGTATCCTGCCGAGTACATACACAAACAAAATGGGGGTCTGCGTGCGAGTTGAAGCATATTCTTGTTGACCTGCTCACGGCAGTCGGTGCTGCTCATGTCGTCAGGGAATCACACAGGTGTCATCCACGCTTTCAAAGTAGCTTTGTGACCCCCGAAGCCTAATGACACATCCAGTGCGGCCATGGCGGTTTCCGCGGACGTGCCCACCATTCCTTCACGCGCCCCCTAACACTGACCATCGACGGCTTTGCACGCATTCATGCAATACTTCGACCCCAGGTGTGTTCGGAGCTCTGCTCTGGGTCGGACTTCTATGGGACCCAGTATTCGACAGAGGTAAGAATATTCAATTTGAAAACAAAGGGATCATTACCATGTGCCGATCAACAGAGAAGGCGACGAACGGCATCGTGATCGCGGAAAATAGTGAAAGACGGTTCAGTGATTCGGGGATGGAGGTTGCGGGACCAAAAAATGCATAGTCGAGCCTTGGGGCATCATGCCTTCTTTGTGCCACGGAACAAGGACAACCTGCGAGGCCAAAAGGATTGGCAGGTCCCCGGTGTACAATATTTTGACTGATGGTTTGTTGCTTGATCTCCTAAAGTGCTACACGAGGGAGGTAATTATTAACAGTGATTGTGGTTTCATCTTCTACCGGACTCAGTGATCGCACAGCATCACGCCTTGTCGCGGCTGTTTCCCATCCTGATCGACACATCGGACGACATGACTACTGCGGTGAGCGACCAGCACATGTTTGCAGCAGGCTAGAGACTGCTCGTCGTACAACGCGCCCAGTTNCTCCGTCTACTCGAACGACCCCGACTACCTTGGGTGCTGGAGCGATCCCCACTCGGCGGAATCGCGGCTGTTTCCCATCCTGATCGACACATCGGACGACATGACTACTGCGGTGAGCGACCGGCACATGTGTGCAGCAGGCTAGAGACTGATCGTCGTACAACGCGCCCAGTAGTTGGGTTCGGGGTTCGTCATTGTGCATTGTGTACATTTTCCTTACTCCCTGAGGCTACCGTGATGTGCCGCATATTCGTGTCAATCCGCACTTGGGACGTGAAGAGCCGAAGACTACATCAGCNCATGTGTGCAGCAGGCTAGAGACTGATCGTCGTACAACGCGCCCAGTAGTTGGGTTCGGGGTCCGTCATTGTGCATTGTGTACATTTTCCTTACTCCCTGAGGCTACCGTGATGTGCCGCATATTGGCGTCAATCCGTACTTGGGGCGTGAAGAGCCGAAGACTACATTAGGGACTCCAAAAGGGTAAGCAGCTCTCGACCTCGCCAGCCCATCCGACAGAATGACCAATAATGAGGCGAGGAAATTCCGATGGCGTCGCGTGCTGCGGTCGTCGACGGGGATAGAAGAATGATCGACGAGCTCCATCGTTACGAGCAGCCGGATCGAGTTGCTCTCTTCTAAACCGCTATTTATTGTAACAAGTGGTGGGTTTGTTTATCCAACAAACGAGGTTTGTCAATCCGTCGCCCTTCAACGCTAGCAGCTACGTACGGGGTGTTCTATGACGTCAACATCTCAGCACAACACGAATTGCATGAGTCGTCAACCTACATTTTCGAATTGACCTGTGCGCCACGGATGATGGACAAATACTTCCAATCGATGCCCCACTTGACGTCCGGCTGTATTCCACGCTGCAGGTCTGNATCGATGCGCCACTTGACGTCCGGCTGTATTCCACGCTGCAGGTCTGCGAAGGCCTCTGCGCCAATTATGCGTATTACGGGACGCAGTATGGAACCGAGGTGAGATGAGCGTTTTCCTTCCTCTGGCGAGAATTGTGTGAGCGAGACGCCCGTGGGTCGTCACAGGCTGCGACTTCGCCATTCAAGTCAGGAGCCCTCGGAGGCGTCATTAGACCTGCCCGTTCCGAGTGAAGACTGAGGCTCTGTCTCGTTTGACTATGTACGCTCGTTTAAAAGGAAACCTCCTCCGTAGCACATACACCCCGAGGATATGGACATGCTTGCGGACGGACAAGCCATTGCTTCATGATCGGGTTCCAAGTTTACACTGGCTTCAGTCAGAGAGGGAACAGCGTGCCAGACCGAAACAGAAACATGGCAGGATTGCTTTCGCTGTTGCAGACTACTTGCACACAGATGTACTGTAGTACAGGCACCTATACGATCCTGGTGCGCGCGGCATCACGAAGCTTTCCTCGAACCCTGCCGCGCTTGTGGACGTTGGCTCATCAGTCTATCAAACTCCGCCCTCCACTTATCACGCCCAGAAAACGGCTAATCTCTTGTTCAAAACNGTGGACGTTGGCTCATCAGTCTATCGAACTCTGCCCTCCATTAATCACGCCCAGAAAACGGCTCATCTCTTGTTGAAAAATAAATGCTCTCGCCCGTTCCTTGGCTGTGCTCCTGTTTGTATCCTGGTAACAGTGCTGGTGCGATGAGGGCACGGCGGACTATGCGCAAAATGGTCTTGCCGTCTGCGACTATGAGTGTGGTGGATCCACCGACGGCGAGTTCTGCGGGGGGTTTGACGCCATGTCCATTCGCCAACACGAAGTATACAATGACACCGACTACCTTGGATGCTACTACATCCCGACCGACGACCGCATTTTCTGGCTGGCGGCTACCTCTGACGACATGACCAAGGCGGTGAGCCGGTTGGCTACGTCTGCTGGCTTGGGTTGAGCTGCTAATGCTTTTTGTCGGTGACTCAAAACTTGTACTCTGCGTGGTACTATTGGCTGATTTGTGGTTGCCCTTGCACAGCCGTTGAAACCAGCTATCAACATCATCATTGGACCAACACCCCACCGCCACTTCCCCCGCACAAATCCACGTCGCCCGTTGTTCGCTCCTCTCGCTTCCTTGGACTGACCATTGAGTCCCCCCTACTTGTACCCGAACAACCACAGCTCTGTTTGGAATACTGCAGCGGGTCCCCGTACTACGGAATTCAGTATTCGGTAGAGGTGAGACTCCTAGCATACACGCGCAACAGAAGTGGTGTGGATCGAGCGTCGGAACATGACTCCAACATGGTATCGGAAAAACATCTTACGCGTTTGGGTGGGCCTTCCATATTCATTCTCGGCCGTTGCCTTGTTGTGATGCTCCATTGGGGAACGTGCTGGATCGGCGGTTCCTGGAGAAACGAACAATGCTGCTTGTTCGGGGTATCGCATAGGTTGTTACTGGACGCTCGCTGATGCTTCAGATGATCTCGCCTGAACTCATTTGAGGCCTGCTATTACATGTAGATTACAGGCGAGATCCTCCTGCCTCAGGTTTTGCTAATACACGTTGACGGCCTTGGCCTCACGTCACGCCCACCGACGCACGTAGTTCAAGCTATCGTGTTGCCAACTACGTCTCGTGTATGCCACGACGTCACGACGAAACCCTCGCCCTCTCGTTCACTGCGCTCCNACATGTAGATTGCAGGCGAGATCCTCCTGCCTCAGGTTTTGCTAATACACGTTGACGGCCTTGGCCTCACGTCACGCCCACCGACGCACGTAGTTCAAGCTATCGTGTTGCCAACTACGTCTCGTGTATGCGACGATGTCACGACGAAACCCTCGCCCTCTCGTTCACTGCGCTCCCCTACCCCCCTTTTCTGGATACTCGTGAACGAAGTGCTGGTGCGTTGACGAGCTCTCCGACTATGTGGGGACGCCCTGCGCGGGCGACGCCAGTGAGACGTGTGGAGTCTCCGGCTNGCGCTCCCCTACCCCCCTTTTCTGGATACTCGTGAACGAAGTGCTGGTGCGGTGACGAGAACGCCGACTATGATGCGAACGGTGCCAGCAACGAGTGCGTGATGCCCTGCGCGGGCGACGCCAGTGAGACGTGTGGAGGCTCCTACAGTATGAGTGTCTACCAGAACGAAGTGGAAATCCCTGTGGACCCCGCGTACCGTGGCTGCTACTCCGACCCAGGCACCAACCGTGTTTTCGTGCAGGACGATTCCTCTGACGAGATGACCGCAGAGGTGAGTGAGAGGGCAACAGAGGCGTGCATAGACTGTATTGACTAAAGTTTTGTAAGATTTTCGTTTTCGTCGGATGAGGGTTTCCTGGACGCGTGGAGCCAAACGACGTCAGCATTGTGAGCCGTGTTAGGTTGGGAAACGCCACACTGGCAGGTGGCAGCCAGCTGTGGGCTGGTCCTGCTGCCTTTCGTGTTTCATCATCCCTTCCTTGATGGCACGTTGCTCTTCTGAGCCAATTCAGGGCCTTGTTAGGTACCTGAGAGGGTTCTGAGAAGTTGGGTTGGAGCCTCCGCTTGGTCGGTGCGCTGAACGACGATGTTCTCCGATGCCGACGTCGTATTGCCATCGCCCGTCAAAATGTCTCAGGCTCCACCGGAAAAAGCGTTCCGAAAGCCAACTCACCATCGCTGCACCCGGCGCACCTACTTTGTCGCTCTCAGCTCATGCGCCCCTACTCACTGCTTCTTTCCCCTCGTCCTGATGATCGATCTTTTGGACACTCACCGTTACCCAAACGACCGCAGGTCTGCGCGGCGCAATGCGACGAATCGGCCTTCTACGGAACGCAGTACTCGAGGGAGGTGAGGACCTTGTTTGCTGCTCTTTTCCCAAACCAAAAGGTTGAACGCGGGCACCACCTTGGCGTTCTCGCCGACAAAGACGCGAGTTGCGCTGCCGTAAAACCGTCAAAATGCCGCACGGCACCACTAGACTCTCTGTATATTCCAATGGATCGAAAATACTGCCGCTGTCGAAGCTTGCAGGCAAAATGGAAAGGCTGCACAGGCGGTTTGAACAAACACGTGACAAGTCATCGAGAGACGGCACCATAAAAGCCAGCCCCGAGCGTACCAGCGCAATCCTGAGATAGGGCGACCCTTTCCCAGTCGCCCTTCTTGCTTGCTGTGTCGTAGTTGAGATGGCTTGGCCCAACGTCGTGAGTTCCAACGGGAGGGGTTCGGTGCAAAGTGACTACGTGTCCGGGTGTGGTGCCCCGGCCAGACGATTCGTAGAAACAACACTTGCCGCCCTCGGGTTATGTTGTTTTTGTACAGGCATTGCCTCCTTACGTGCCTCTGAGATTCGCCTGGACGTTTATCCGCACAACGATGTGGGTATGCCCATGGTGTTCTCTTGACGGGGAATCGCGGTACTTAAATTGGAGAATGTTCCTCCTCGAGCCGATGGTGGTTCTGTGTTGTTCGTTTCTTTTGCCTCCAGTTCTCGTGTGGCATATATGACCTGACACCACCGTCAGCTTTGCACCCACCTATATACTGTGTCCCTCCCTCAGTTTCGTCAATGTCTACGTTGATACCACTGTGTACCCCCCACTGTTCCATCCCTTCGACAACAGTGCTGGTGCGGTGACATCAACGCCCAATACTCCGTCAATGGCGTCGGCGTGTGCGACATGCCCTGCTCGGGCAACTCCGAAGAATCCTGTGGGGGTTCCTACAGCATGGACGTATACGCCCAGGACCCGGCGTACCTTGGGTGCTTTTCGGACCCCGCCGACGGCCGCATGTTCGTGTGGGAGAGTTCCAACACCGCTATGACCGCAGAGGCGAGCCGTTAACCGATCAACGACGTTGGATTGCCTGAATCTAAAATCATCCCTTTTAACACGAGCATCGCGCTTCGCAATTTGTGTGTTGGAGTATTGATGTTGGTTCTGGTTCTTGCACAGGAAAACATCAACCATTGTCGCCATTTCGTAACCCAACTCGTTACGAACACCCCCCCCCGTCCATGTGTCTCACTTTCGATTGGTACTGATGTAACGGTACGGGGGTGAACATTGGGGGCGAAATGTTGCACCCTTGGTAGAAAATGTGTATAAAAAGTCCTGTTTCGGTGAAACAGGACGCGGCCGACAGGTTCACGTGGAGGGTGTCTCCCTACTCAAAAGTGTCATATACATGAGGTGACCCCCCCCCCACCGTAGTGTTTCTTTTGGGTCCTCACTAGAGTACATCTCCCCCGCCCCCTTGACCGTCGACCGTTGCTCGTGCGCACACGTGCATGGCCTAACGACAGGCCTGCGCCTCGCGCTGCAGCGGCTCAGCCTACTACGGAACCCAGTACTCTCAAGAGGTATGACGTCTTGTGGTCGTGTCCAAAGGGTGTCAGTCGTGCTCTGTAGGCCAGTGTTGTGCGAGAAGAGCGACAATTGGAAGCCGTTGCGGGCGCTTTGGGATGACCATGGCCGCCAGCGTGAATCTGTTCCACGTGTCTCGCAGTGATTCCAGATGTCATAGTTGATTGTCCATCGTCTCGATGAATACCAAATGCATGATACGCGTGCCGGGTCATACGTATCTGCTCATTTGGTGAGAACACTTACTTGTGGTGGCTTCAACCATCGTACCTTGGCTTCTCTGGGCCAGCGAGAGGTGCCTAGCTCTCTGGGACCGCCGCTGTGTTGGTTTTCGTCCCTTGCTTGTTCCTCATGTCACCCATGATATGTGTGCAACAGACTTGGAAGTGACATTGATGGGCTATGTGTCTCTGCTTAAGAATGATGACTGATCGCACAAACGACCCATAACTATTTACGAAGAGAGCCTTGACTTGACTGTCGCGGTCTGCGGAATCCTTGAGCGGAACGGGTCGCGTTCGTGCATCGATCTCCACCATGTAGCGGCGACCTGCGGTGTTCTTGCCCCACTGGTTGCCCTAGATTTTTCCCTGACACCGGCACCTCTGCCGAGCTCACCAGTTTCACCTGGTTTGATGAAGCATCCAACCTCAAGCATGCCATTTGGAGACCCGTTCCCGCCGCACGTTCATGCCCCCCCTTGGGTGTTGATGCTGCTGCATGAAACAGTGCTGGTGCGGCGACAACGCCGACTACGCTGCCAATGGTTTCGGCGTCTGCGACATGCCCTGTACGGGAAACTCGGACGAAATGTGCGGTGGCCCCTACACCATGTCGGTGTACCAAGCCATCTAGATTGGTCGTCCACCTGGTTGCTTGATCAAGGTAAGCCCGGCCACCACGTTTTACTCTAAAATGCAAAAAACTGGCAAGAATATCTCGTGTGAACATAGTAGAGGCAGAGAAATATCGAAGGCCCAGAGGCGTACGTAAAAGGTTCTTAAGCCGGATACGTGGTCAGCAGTCCACAAGACTTACGGAATGAATGCATGAGTGCATGAGTACGCACGCCCTCCGGGATCGTTCATGGATGCTCGTTGGGGTAGAATGTACAATGGCTGGTTGGTGAGAGACATTTAGGTAAGCAGCAAGGAAGGGTTGAGGAATCGACATTTCCACAAAGATCTAGCAGGGCAGGATTGTCTGTGTGTGACAACCTGGTTGGCCTCACATTTTTATTCTCGCCAAGTTCTTCCCCTGGCGACATCCGGTCGTTGCACCACAGGGGCAAAGCTACGGGTAACGACTGTGACGTGAATCTCTCCGGCCAGCTAGTAACCTTCCCGAACAACCCGGTCGCGATGAGTCGGTGAACAACGTCCGGCACGCAACTCGCGTGGTAGACCCTTGAGCAGTGGGTATGGCGACACCACTGCGGTGGGCTCCATGACAATGGTGTTGTGATTACTTCTGCATTACTCCTATTTCGCATGTGACCTGCCTCTCACGGTTCCTCGACGCTGCCTTGGACCATCTCTTGTTCGCAGAAACGTCGCCGAGCTCCGGGCATGACACAAAACGTGGCATCCACACGAGCGAAGCGTTCCTCGACGAAAGCGACAAACTCTGGGTCGATGTAGGGCCAACTTCTCCTACATCAACAAGGGATTATTGTGCACGTCACCAATGGAAGTCAAGGGCCAGGTTTTCAAGACATATTTGCACCGCACATCGGGCTTTCGGCTCGGAAGAAAATCGAAAGCAGGCGTGGAGGCGGGGATGGTTGGTGTGTTTGTGCTTCAAGGTTTGAGGTTCTGATATCTGTATCAGTTCGCGGGCCCGGGGTGAGAAGGAAGGACAGAGGTCTCAACGATAGAAGTGGGATAGGAAGCAGTGTGACAGAGGGAGTATTGCCAATTCAAGGTGGTCACAACATGCCCAACGTTGGGTGGGCGTGTACATGGCAGTGTAAGGGGGCAAGAGCGTGTCGAAATGCCGGAGGTACGACCGCTATCGGCGAGGGTCAGATTTTGTCAACTAGACCAGAGCCCGCCGACAGGGCTATCTCGCAATTCAGTTGTCTCTGGCTCGGTTTTCTTGTCTGGAGTGTAACAAGGGGTATGTACCAATATTGGAGTTGGGCCTCTGCAGGTCTTTTTCATCTGTACGGGTGTACGTTCACGTTCGAATTGTGGTAGTGTTGTGTAGACGCGCAGATGGAACTGGCAGCAGGGAAGATCCCAAGGCTATCTCAGCTGGTGCTGCTACTTTTGGTTCAGGTAGTTGATAGGACATCGCTCACCGTGTTTTTGTCGGAAATCATGCATCATAAGCGTCAACATTTGAAAGAAGTTGCTGGTTTCAACCCTGGAGTGGCGGAGTGAGTCCCGGTGGCGCGTAGATACGTCCTTCGCCCGACCTGAGACCAAACGAGTACTGAAAACAAAGGATATGCGTTCTCAGATGATGGCGAGGGCGCACAAACCGTGACCGTGGCACGTAGACTTACTCCCCGTCCAAATTCCCGGTCCCGAACGACAAGCCACACTTTCGCTCTCTGTACGAGCTCTCACATAGTGTTGTCGCGTGCTACATCTGGCACCGTAGGAGATGTCCCAGTGGCGAGTGCGTTAGCCTCCGTCCGAGCAGCAGTAGCATTTCAATCAGATCGCATGATTGGGGTAGGACGAGGGCGAGTAGCCAGAGGAGGACCCACCGCCCGGCATGTCCCACAGTCAAAACCAAATGTTGGTACAAGTGCGCAACCAGCGCAAGGTCGCCATCGAACAGCAGCAGATGGCGAACCCTGGTGTAGCGACGGCGGAGGAACTATGTAAGAAATGCTAAGCCAACCATCGTGATCTTTACCAATCGCACCTGACGTGTGCATGTAGTATTTGCCGTAAATGTACGGAGGGCGGCCACCGGATGGCGGCGTTCCCGAACCCGTGGGCCCNGATTGTTGGCTTGGCATTTCTTACACAGTTGTTCCTCCCCCGTCGCTACACCAGCGTACACCGTCTGCTGCTGCTGGAAAGAACAGAAACGGTTGTTATGCCGGGCGTTCTCAACATGCGGACCCTTTTCGCCTCGAGGGACATCCAAGACCCTCACCGCCACGCCATATCTTCGGCTCATACTGCTCTTTGAGTCTTGTAATTCTTCGAAGTACATTCTCGCAGATAGATTTGATGGCGTAAATGTCATCAACATATACCTTGCGCAACATGTTTTCGGGCGATTTTTCAACACCTCAACGCTGGAAGCAATTGTATTCAAATATTTCGAAGGATAGCAGGATCGCTTATTGGTACCAACACAACTTGATTCCTCTCTATTAATCGCTCAACACCGCCAATCAACT
>CACKRE030002313.1:138293-148313 GCA_902602495.3 Ectocarpus sp. CCAP 1310/34 | reverse complement strand
AATCTTCCCCATGATAATCATGATCACAACCAGCCTCCGACCGATATTGAGCGGANCGACGCGCTGGCTCCTTCCCGTTGCGCAATTTTCGGCCGTGGCCGTCTCCAGCATGTCATCTGCCATGCTATGCGTGCTCGCCGTATGTGATCGTGTGTGTTTCGACAGTCGGAGAGAGAGCAACTAGCGCTGTGTGGTTGCCAGCCAAGTAGGTGGAGCGTTGCCGAAGCCTTCCATGCGTTGAGACTCCAAAACAGATTTTCTGGACACGGACAAAAAAAGTCCTTGGGGACTTTCGCCGCGATACAGATTTTTCGGTAATTCAAAATCGCCGTTCACCGGCTTCCGGGCCTCTTGGCCAATCAGAGCCCAATTTTGATTTTCGATTTCCTGGGAACAGATTTTTCCGATTCCGATAAGACAGGCTCTAAAATCCTTGCCTTGTTTTAGGCCACTTGTTATTACGCTGTCTCTTTTTGGGCTGTCCCTTTTCTCAAAAAGGGACAACTGACCAAAAACAGCGCTGCGATCTTTTGAGCTTGTATGTTTTCCCGGGTCCAACAAGTCTCTCCGTCGTAATCAACCCACTGTAACAAGTGGTTATTGGTCAGTTGTCCCTTTTTGAGAAAAGGGACAGCCCAAAAAGAGACAGCGTAACAAGGCCACTTGTTACGCTGCCTCTTTTTGGGCTGTCCCTTTTCTCAAAAAGGGAAAAAGTTGCCCAAAAAGGGACAGGATGGGGTGATGTTTTCTCGCTGTCCCTTTTCGGGAGGTTCGAAAACGCAAAAAAAGACCACGTAATAACAAGTGGTTTTCGGTCAGTTGTCCCTTTTTGAGAAAAGGGACAGCCCAAAAAGAGACAGCGTAACAAGTGGCCTATAAAAGCTCCAGTTGTCTACCCTGCCTGGTAGTCTGCACTACTCCGTACCAGTGTGCAACCCTTTCTCAACCCTTTCTCCGAGAGCTAAGAGCGGTTCAGGCCCGACGCTTCGCTCAACTCGTCCTTTTTTTTTGTGCTCACAGAGAGCGCAACCCATCCTCCTCCACATAAGAGTCCGGCGACGTAGATTAGCAATGATGAGGGGTGTTACACGTAGATTAGTGATGATGTGGTGTCCCAGACCCAGGAAGCGCAGGACATAGACTATTGTCTTGGCAGACTATTTTCACAGCCCGTGGCAATCAGATCCGGTCATCACACAGTTGTAGGCGGGTGTGGGAAGCGTTCCCCGTTCTCCTTTTATTTTATTTTGATCGGTCTCCTCGACGCTCTTTCTCGTTTGGTGCGGTAGCTGGTCTTTCTTTCTATCATTTTGTTTCTCTTCCGAGTGGTTTTTGTACCCTATTTTTTTCTGTTTCTTCGTGGGGTCGTGTATGCCGGGTTTTGAGACCACGGGCTCCCAATCTTTTTTTTTTAGAGCTAATGTGAGAAACAACAACAACAAACAGAGGAGAGCAGAGAGAAAGGGGTCCTTGCTTGATGAGCACGCGACGAAAGTTCCTCGAATTTTCCCGCGAGGGAGTAAAATCTGTGTGTGACTGTCACGTGCTGACCAACGAAATCGTCTGAAACTGGCGACTGCGTGCTCTCTCTCTACGCCTCGCGGCCAGCTTGCTCACGGCGATGAATAGTATTGTTGCTTGGTGTGCATGTACTGCACCCGTGAGACAGAGGACTGGTTGACAAGAGGACAGTGGCGTACCCAGCCTTTGCTCGCAGTCACGCGCACTGATTCGATACAGGAGACAGAGACGGGGGATCCAGGACAGACAAACGACAAGTTGCTCGTCGCCAAGCGTCCAAGGGGTGCGTGTGGGGGATATTGGCGGCTCGCCTCAAAGGTGAGTGTTCCCTATCTTGCAACAGCATCGACAGCCTTTCTTTGCGATGACAAGGCATCGCACTTGGCTCATATGCTTGCACCAGGGAACCTGAGAAGGAATTCGCGCTCATGCCCCTGCGCGATTCAAGAGCGGGGGTATCACCACTCCCCAAAAACCAGCAAAGTAGCAGCGCGAGTTTTGGCAACATCAGGATGAACGCAACGAGCACAAGCCACTCCCCGGCCAGGCAAACGACGTGTAGTAGCTCGAGCACACAAACACGGCAGGGCTGCTTCTGTCGATGGAGGAATATCCGTATGTGGCTCATGGCCAAAGCCTGCGCGCTTAGGTCAATGTTTATGGTTTACAAATCTTTATGTTTCTTTCTTTGGACAAATGTTGGCTTTTTCGGCCTTGTGGGCAGTCTGCCTCCCGAAAGAATGCGAATCAGCTGTTCGACCTTTAAGACCAGTCACAGCTTTGCCTGAGATGCATACAGACCGCCTATTTCGCCAGGGTCCACGTTTGATTTTTTTCCACCAGAGCAAGATGNCTTGGCCTGAGATGCATACAGACCGCCTATTCGTTTCGCCAGGGTCCACGTTTGATTTTTTTCCACCAGAGCAAGATGTTGAAGATTAAGATTCGGCCGAAAGGCCACCTCGGAGCAAATCTTGGGCCAAGATCTGTCCAGGGTCCAGGTTTGATTTTTTCAAGATGCGCAATTTTCAAGCAAGATTTTTCCAACACCAGCTTGTGGACAGATCTTGACCCAATATTTGCTCCGAGGTGGCCTTTCGGCCGAATCTTAATCTTCAACATCTTGCTCTGCTGGAAAAAAATCAAACGTGGACCCTGGCGAAACGAATAGGCGGTCTGTATGCATCTCAGGCCAAGCTGTGACTGTTCTCAAAGGTCGAACAGCTGATTCGCATTCGTTCGGGAGGCAGACTGCCCACAAGGTCGAAAAAGCCAACATTTGTCCGAAGAAAGGAAGATAAAGAATTTGGAAACCATAAACATGGGCCTTATTAGCACAAAAAAAAAGTTAGACTGCGTAGACAAAGTGCCAATTCGCACCCTACGGTGGCGTACACGCACACAGTAGACCCACCTCTCCAAGATGAAGCATTATGGCTGTAGGTGTCTCCAATAGCTAGCGACAGACCCAAGTAGTGTGAAATTCCATACACCACAGCGCTAGAACTCAGCAGTGAAAGACCTCAAGTCGGCCCCAAAACAAATGGAAAAGCATGCGAGCCCTGAAAGACGCGGCGGAACCTCGAGCGAGTCGACGGCACATCCCTGGTGAATACGAGAACGCGCTGTTTTTCGACCCCGTTCTGATTTGAAAAAGAGACAAGGAAAACACTCTCGCAAAGTGATTTCTGATCCCTAGGGACAAAGGAACCCGTCCGTGATCACTTCTAGATGCCTTGAAAAAGAACTTCTTACACTTCACTGTAGAAGTTTCCTTCCAAGTTTGTTTGTGGGCATATCGCCCGCAGGGCGCACGCATTTTTTCGCACACCAGTGCGGCAGGGCAAGGTCCCGTGCTGTCCACGGAGAGCATAACCTACGTGTGCAAAGGATCGGTGGAACGAGACTTCCACCGCCGATTAAGTACACGTACGACGTTACCGTAGAAGAAAGGCCATCTTTTTTCCAACGCTTGTATTTGAATTGGATCGGGCAATATCCCACATCATGTACAAACAAGACTGCTCCTAAAGTCGGCTCAATGGCAAATACATTCAAATCGCTACATCAGTCGGCGGCTGACCTAAAACTGACAAAAAAATAAAAATAATACTGAATTGACTCCAGCACGTCACACACGCTGGTAAACATGGTCGAATTAGACAGCAGTCCCTGACTCCAAAAAATACAGTAGGTTCTTGACCACAAAGAGTACACAAAGCAACTGCACACACATTTGTGTATACGATAGGAGCCCAGAGCCGAACTATCACGAATAAAACAAAAGCAAGGATCGCAGCAATGAGGGCTAACGGTGGTGGTGCCACCTATCCATCCTGTTCGTGCGGTTCACACGCACCCCCACACAAGCACACCCTCCCCACACCCTATTCTCGAAGGTCTCCTCCTTCTCCAGCACAAGCTATTTAGCACGGAGGAACCTGTCGTCGTCACTGCCACCATTTTGTCGCAAAAGCAGCAAAGGCAAACAACGGAAAGCGCACGCGGTAAGCATGGGGGTTGGTTCATGTGGACTAAGGTCACCTGGGTGGGATTGACCTCGGCGTTCTGCGCGCCGTAGTACCTTCTCATACCATAAAATCGGACCACAATCACGCAAATCCGTGCCGCACCCTCAGTTTATGGTCGAGAAGTTGGTAAATAGGTACGGAACCTGACACACACCTCAAAGCGGCTCTTGAACCCTTAGAACCAGTCAGCCCCTGCCGCCCCCCAAGGAACTTCGACCCCCCCCGCATCTCCCGACCCTACATCCGACCCGCCCTCCGACGTGCCTGATCCCCGGTCGCTGACGGCATCGCTGTAGTCGGACGCATCGGATTCCCACTCTGAGATTTCATCCCTCCCTTCGTTTTCCTTCTCCTTCTCCTCCTCCTCCTCCTCCTCCCCCCCCTCCTCGTTCTTCGGTCCTTGTTGAATCACCCGGCGCGGCTGCCTGCTACCTAGCGGCTACCTGCTGACTAACGGCTCTTACCACCAAAAGAGAACGCAGGGCTCCGGCTACGATGGCAGATGTTGGAGGAATGGAAGGTTTAGCAGGAACAGTGGACGCAGCAGGAACGCTTGATGCAACAGCAGCGATCCGAGCCTCAGGTTTCGACGCGCAAATCAGTCCACAGGTGGCCCTGCACACCAATGTCAGCGAGCATTTCCTTCCTGCTTTTCGACAGCCGCACCTCGCGCAGAGACTATTCTTACCCGGGGCCGATTTGCAACCAAATTTCGCCGTTTGCGTCTTGTTGTCGGTGCCAACGTAAGAATACTCAGACAGCCACACCACGCAATTTTTCGCCATCATGTGCTCCGGGCTGGTCCGCCCCGCTTTCGGGTCGATCACACATCCCTTGCCGTTGAAGTCTCGTGCTAGTACCACCAAACAGCCATCTCGCCAGTACCCATGCATCTGATGGCCTCGCTCGCTCTGCTGGCGCAAGGACTCGAACGCAGGGCACGTTGATGTAGCCCTCTTTGAACCACGCCTGAGGATAAGCATCCGGATGACGTCGACGTAATGTGCGACATCGCCGTTGTCCATGCGGAGAATCCAGCCGGGCCCCTGGCCACCACGAGCAAAGGCAGTTTCATACTTAAAGTAGAATATGGTCGCCAACAACTTGATGCACTCGTCGATCTGACGCTTCATGCACCAACCTCGCGCACGTAGATAGACGTGCGAAACACACCCTCCGTCCGCACGCTCTTCAGAGCAAGAGCCCACATGGTCCCGAAAGGCAGACCAGATATGGCAGGCAGGAAGTCGCAACCAGCAAGCAGGTAGACAAGGACAATATGGCGTACCTTCTCGTCGTCGTCGGGAATCCAACCCTGGAAATCAGAGTCCGTCGCAGATTTTCTCTAGCCGTAGAAATGCGACTGGCGATGTGCGTGAAGCCCTTCTCATCTGCCGACCTATGACATGCAGCATACAGTTTCTCTCCTGCCAAATGCTCCCCCCGTGAGCACAGGTTACATGGCTCGCCGGGAGTAGTAGAGGCGACCCATGCCTTCGCGCGCGGCTTCCTGCTTCTCTTGCTTCCGTCACTATCGGCAGATGCTGGTCTCTTCCCATCTTGACCCGCCGCCGAGAACGAACTCCCGGGGTAGTGCTCGCGGTTTTTTCACGCTCAGCCTCGGCGATCTCACGTTTCTTGCGGGCCTTTGCCTCCGCCCTCGCCACCGCGTGCTGCTCCTAGTAGCCACCTCTGCAATCTTCTGCTCCACCTGCGGTTGTAGTAGAACCAAAGATCGTCTGGCCTTAGCCGCCGCCGGACGCCTCTTCCCTGATCTTCGCCCCGCAACTTTCAACCGCGCGCCAGAATCTAGCGCCCGGCGCCCGCCTAGGTGTCTATACCGGCGTTCTCGCGACGGTGCGTTCCTTCTTCATTGCCTCTCGCAGCAGCTGGGAGGATGGGTTCTCCGCTGCTGGCCAGCGGCCGGATGCCGCGGGGACACGGGCGGTGTATACCCCCCCCATCGCCAGGGGCAACAGCACAGGGGGGAACAGCAGTCCATCTTCTGTCCCGGTTAGCCATGCAGTTGCGTGATTGCACGACATTAAAACCACCCCTGAAAGCGAGGTTGCGTATCGACAAACAAAGGAAACGACAATTGGTTAGTGCTTAGTCACGAATTTGTTACAGCAGCGGTGCTCTTCTTCGTGGTGCCGCCTCGAACTAGCGGTGGCAGTTTCCGGAACAACTTGTCCAAATCTAGTGTTTTCCTTCGACATGTGGCCAGCACGAACGGGTACGCCGAATCACACATGTCACGAAACGTGGGTGGCAGTAGCTATTCACAACGGATCAAATACTGAACTTGGAAGATTGGACATCGATTTCATACCATGCTAGTGCGATAGATGCAACACACACTAAGCTTGGATGTTGGGCTGTTGGGGCCTGCTTTCGATGCGCATTTCACCCGGCCACGCACGCACGTGCCTGCGGATGATCACCAACACATGCTTAGGATGTACATGGGCATTTTGACGTTTTACCTCGTGATGCTTGAGTCGCTCTCATCCAAATGAAGTTTTTGCTTTTGCACTAGGTTGGCATGTTAGCTGAGTCTGTCTATCAGTCAATCTATGTTTAGTTGTGGCGTGCCAACCTTATGTTCATGCACTTGCGGCCGCACACACGCGCACCCGTGGTTGCTGGCCAAGACGAGCGGGATCCAACAAGCTTGAAATTTGACCTCGTCATTCCTCTGTGTCTCTGTACCAAATGAAGTAATTCTTCTTGTAATAGGTGGGTATGTGAACTTAGTAGATAAAACAATCGAGGTTTCGTTTTATTATGCCAACCTCATGGAAGTGCACCCACACACCCACCGCCCTACACACGTGTGATTACGGGTGCTGCTACCATCCATGGGATCCAACAACAAATTTGAATATTGACCTTGGCATCCTTGAGTGTCTCTGTACCACCTGAAGTAATTCCTTTTGTACTAGGTGGGTACGTGAGTATGGTAGATAAAATCAAGGTTTGGTTGCATCGTGCCAACCTCATGGAAGTGCACCCACGCACCCACCGTCGTCCACACCCTTGACTACCGATGCTGCCACCATCCACGGGATCCAACAACAAACTTGAGTTTTGACCTCGTCATGCTTAGGTGTCTCTGGACCAAATGTTGTTGTTGTTGTTGTTGTCTTCACATTACCAAATGAAGCCATTCGATTTGCAATAGATGAGTATGTAAGCTGTGTAGGTGGAACAACCCTAATGTGACTGTATTAAGCCGGAGTCATGAAGAGAGTGGGGTGTTACTGCTGTTGGGTACGTGATGTCGGTGGCTGTCTTCTGGTGGTACGCTCAGAGTATATCCCGGATATACACTGCTACGCTGCGTAACTGGTTCAAAGAGTCTCGCTGACTTCTAGTGTATGAGTATTCCAGCGTACCTTTGTCGGAGATTGGAAGCCTACGCTCCTGCTTCGCCCTCTGTCGACGTGTACGGTGAGCACTGCGCGGATCTCGCCGCTTGCTTGGCAGGGTTTCCAGGGGGGGGACACGTTGCCGTTGGAGGATCCGTTTTCCATATATGTATATATATATATATTTGCTACGCGCAGCACTGTTCCTACATTTTGTTCTGTCAAGTTTTGGGATGATAAAAATGTCAAGTTTCGGGATGATAAAAATGTCATGTTTCACCACGCAGTATCGCCCCGGAAGTCTAGTTGATATCCTCGAAAACCTTTTTCATTAACAGCAGTCAGTATAACAGTAGTGGCCAGAGTCAGGGGTTCGAATCCCGGCGTAAAAGGCGAGCTGTTCTTGTAAATGGAGTTTTCTCTCGCTTGCGTTAGCGGCCTGGGTGGAAAGTGCTACAGTAGTTCGTTGTGTACACGGGCACACGGAGAGAAATGAGTGCTTCTCTCTTCTCGAAGGCAAGGCACCGCAGGAGGGGTGGGTAGGGAACCTCAGGGAGAGAAACCTTCGGTGTGACCACGGGTAGGAGTAAACAACACAAGTGCTGTCAGCGCTGATTTGAAGCGAAGAGAAAACATTAATAAAACAAACATTACGCCTCCCAGATAGTAACTGCTGTGTAGGCAGACGAATGCGCGGCCGGTTGGTACTACTGTGTGGTAGTTGTAAGGAAATTGTGATGCCTGCGTCGTTAACGGGGAACGCATGTGAGGCGGACAAGGTATTTCGACAGACGTGTCTCAGATTCTACGCAATCCTTGTTAGCTGCATGCACAGTTCTCGCGTTAGAACTCCGAAGGCAAGCACTGCAGGAGGGATGGGTAGGGGCTTCAGGGGGAATAAACCCTTCCGCGTGACCTCGGACTGGAACTCCTACCCGGCAGAAATGCTGTCATGTGGTGATGAAAGCAGTAATAACAGGGGTGCTGAATAATGTATCGTCAAGGACGAGAATTGAACTCTCGACCACGTACGTATTTCCTCCTGAGCAGCAACAATGGTTTTGTCCCTTGACCGAGTAGTCCAAGCGTCGGTGAGAAACATCGTTGGTTTGCGTACAGACAAAGACGGTGATGTCGAAGAACATACCAATACTCAGTGGGCGAGGAGACTTGGACTTGCCGGAACTAACAACACCGAAGCTTCGGACGCCATTGCTGCTTTCTCATCGTGAAAATGATCAGCCGGAATCCTAAAGTCAAATATATTTGCAACATCAACCAGAAAAACTGACCTTGTGTTTTATCCCTGCGAAGAGCCACAGGACTCAGGAACAACAGCGCAATGCTCATCCTCTCGTGCAAACGGAGATCACTGGACCAAACACGATGGTCTACATACCATTAATCGCGTAAGACACCGACGACCGCGATGTAAACTCCGACATCCCGCTGAAACGCTGGCAAGTTTCGCGAGTGTAGACTATACCCTCAGCTTTCAGGATGTTTTGCCTTTTTTTCTTGCTTGCATCAGATGATATGATGACGATGATGGGAGATCGCAAGGCGATTGCGCCGCCCGCCTGCGTCATGCCGAGAACGGCGAACACTGCAAGTGCTTCGTGGGAAGGCAGTGGTGTCGTAGTCCGGGCGTCAGCAACCGTCAAGGCGGGGAACCTCTTGCTTTTGTTGCTGCTTGCTGGGTGGACAATTACTGGTGAGACAAACCACTTCTTGTTTACACAAAGGCTGTTTGTTGCTGCTGTGATCGGAAGACATGTTTCCAGGGATTCATTTCTTGTGTAAGACGCCAGCACCTCACATACGATGTTGCGGGATTTTCTTTAATCCTGAAGTCTAGACGCCTCGTCGTGGCAAAACCGATAGATGATCTGTCGATCACCGATGATGTTGATGTGTGTCGAGCGGGGTTCGGCCGCCCCGAGAATTCGCGCCCGTGAGAACTACCACAATGAAATTGTTAAATGACGACGACGACAACGACGAGGACGACAGCAACAACAGCGTTAACCCAGAGAAACGGAGGTAGCCAATACGCGGAACGTGCTCATGTTTGATGGGAAACGGTGCGAGGAACGGAGAAGAACCAGGGAAGTTTGCGCATGAGCCATGTGTGCGCTCTGAACGAAGCTGCTGGACAGAGCGACCTAGAGCCGTTGTAGTGTCTACTGAAGAGGTTGAGCGCGGGCATCCTGTGCCGCCGTCTTACCGCGCTGGTGACCTGACAGAACCTCTCCGACTTTTTCTTCTCTTCCCCCCGATACACCTCCCCCCCGGTGTTTGCCATCGGGGTTGGGTTTTCGTCGCTTGGCAACGACGTTGTAAAACAAGCCAACTCGCTTCGTAAACTCGGCAACCAGGTTACCGTTTGTTTTTTTTACCTCTGTTTTCATTTGGCGGTAACCATGATGGTGGTCGAGTAGATCATGTTGTGCGGGGTGGAAAAGCCTCACTCTGCGCAAGGGGGATGATCCACCACGTTGTGTTATAATGGTCAAGCACCCTCGAGGCAGTTACACAGTGCTTACAACTGCCTCTGGAAGTGAAAGCACCAGAAATTAAACTAAGTCATACGCAGC
>CACKRE030002313.1:123424-138087 GCA_902602495.3 Ectocarpus sp. CCAP 1310/34 | reverse complement strand
CCCCCCCCCCCCCCTCGCCCCCGATGTTGCGATGCGTCGCATGACTTGGTTCGACCCCATGCCCGGCGAACCGTATTCCATTTTTGATAATGTCATGCCCAAGGTCGGAGTCGGTACAACATCCACCCAGCCCATCCCCACGTTGGGACCGCCTTCGGGAGGGCTTATTATTTATCTACGAAATAGAGAGGTAATTTCGTACCCCTCCCCCTAACCCCAACCCGTAAACCCCTACTAAAAGAAACCTAGTTTTCCTCGCGAAGAGGCTACATCAGCGTTGACCCCCCCCCCACAATGTCATTTTTTCACGCAGCCACAGCTGCGATCCAACCATTCACGTTGGAGGTCAGAACGTGCAACGAGACCAACGCCGGATCCCTCGACGAGGTGCACCTGTCCTTCTGCGATGGGGGTGGAGACGACTGCGTCATGGGGCCGGAGAACGTGTACAACTCCGTGGCGGAGCTGGCAGAGATCGGGACATGGACCCCCTTTGAGATACCGCTCGCATTCGAACCTACGGCCATGTCAATGAGCATGGTCGGGATTGACGCGTGGTGAGGCGTGGTTTCTCTGAGCCCAAGATTGTTGTTCCGTTTCGCCTTCGTTGGTTGCGGTTTGTGTGGTCGTGTCTGGGATGTATGTATTTGCTTATTGGTTGATTTCGACGAAGGCGTCCAGCGCTTTTAGCCCGCTGTCGCTCGGGCGTGCTCAGATCTTTTTACCATCTGGTATTCTACAAAAGATACCACACCCGCAATAGATACCATCCCACTGACCACCCCCGCTGACAATAGTTTCACGGCTCAACACGACTTGGAACCGTAATGGTACTCTCAGATGGTGGGGTCGCTGACGACATCCGCTCCCGCACAGAATAAAATCCCGTCGACAACATTTTCCTGTGAACATCGTGCGTGGCACGCTGTAAGTCGAAAAGGTGTTGTGGGCTATATATAAACAGGATGATATCGGGCAAACCTGCGGCTTGTTTGAGCGCTAATTCATCAGGGTCGGGGAGTATGGGTGGGTGGGGTCGATCTCACTTGTAACAACTCAGGCCCACTTGTGTTTCATTCACACATGGCCTTCGTTTCGCACTCGGTCGTATTCGTGTAGCAACTAGATTCAGCTTCGCCGGCCTGGTCCGTCTCTTCCCCTCCTGGCAGGTGCTTCGACGAGGTCATTTGGAACGGCGGGACAAACCTCCTCGGTAGCGGGGGCAGGGTCTACCTCGATGGAGACTTGGGAAAGAAAGGCTGCAATTACGGTGTACACTTTGACACTGGCTGGTGAGTGAACGCTTCTCACGGTGGCAGCAAAAAACGCTGTTTAGTCGGGACAGGGTTAAATCGAAGAACGGACGGGCCTGCGAGATTATCGTTCCCTGTAGCGAGGCTTCTTCTGTGGTGTAGCGTTCTATTTTTGCTTCGCCAACAAGCTCAGCTCCGCACCGCACTTGTGCGGCGCATTGCTGTTGTTGGCATCACGCAGCACCCTCTCAAGGTCTACCTCTGTCGGTACGCACGATTCTCAGGTTCTACCCCTGCCAAAGCAGCTGGCGGTTCTTCAACCTGCAGGGGTCAGGTGAGTAGTAATTACTGTGAGAGCCCCCCGAGAACGAAGGGGTTGGGCATCAGGAGAATCAGCGAGAGGGATGTCGCGGGGTGATGCAACGAAAGAGAGCGTTCGGTGGAACATGGAATTTAACGGAACGGTTTGAACCAGTGGAATGGACGGGGGCAAGCAGAACCGGAAGCGGGTGAGGGTGGAATCACAATCGGAGGACCCCAGGGAGGGACGGATACAGGTAGGGGTGGGGCAAAAGGCACCATCCTATCGTTCCTGTGTGCAAACTCCTATTCAGCAACTGCTTGTCAAGCACGACCTATCCATATCCGTTCCTCACAGGTGACTGCGGTGCCTAGAGACGAAAAACCTATCGCCCTTCACTCAAGCATCTGCGCCGCGTGTTTTTCTGGCACCCACCGCTTGATCCTCTTCGCATACCCTCCGCACGATGCACGCATGTCGGCGACCATACGTGCAACTTCAACAGTAGCTCTGTGTTACCCTCGACCTCCCCCCGCTGCCGCAGACGATTACGAGTACGAAATCAAGGTAAAACCGTGCGGTAGCGCAACGTCTAGCGGGTCATCATCGCTGTTGGACGAGGAGGTCGCGGCGGCGGCGGCGACGGAGTCATCGGCATCATCTAGAATCCTGGCTTCGCTCTGCTCGGAGTCCGAGTGCGACGAAACCGTGGGAGAAGTCGTAAATGTCACCCTGGCGGCGGAACCGTCACACCGGCACGGCGGCGGCGGAGGAGGAGGAACATCCAGAGCGGGCAGCGGTGGTGACTGGGCTACCACGCGGACGCCAGCGACGTTCAACCCCGTGGCGATGAGGCTCACCAACGTGGGAGATTTTCCGTGGTAAGGGAGACGTTAGTAAACTTTCTCAACAAAACGATTTGTATCCTCTTCCGGGAGTAGTGTCACATCTTTTTTTTGTTTCTGCGAGCAGAGGCGACGGTGAGCGCCAGCAACTCGTTTCGATGACGCCGGCGGTTCTTTGCTCCTTGGACCAGCACCGCGAGGTCCTCTTTCTTTGCAGATGGCGCCACCACTCGGAAAATTTGGGGGCTAACACCTTGAGGGTCCAATTTCATCTCCAACAAATGATTGCAGGTTATCCCACCCTCAAGATTAAAAAAAATAGAGGGGACCTCTGCCGAAAGAAGCCGTTCTTGATTGGTGACGACATCGGTACAACTTTGGCAGGTGTGCCGAGGAGGTCGCGTTCAACGAATACACGCTGGTCAACCGCTTTGCCTCCCCTCACGGGATGAAGCTCGGTGTCGGCGACGATCGACTCTTCTTCAACGTCCAGTCTCTAGGTGAGAGAGGGGGCCTCGGCGCTTGTTTTTGTGCACAAATCGACTATTGTGTCTTGCGTTCACACGATCGGATGGACAAGCGGCTGCAGACCGCTTTTTGCGCTGAGAACATGACGTGGGGAATATTATCCACGCCCTCAACCGAACGGGTGCAAGCTTGATTCTATGTTCCTGAAAGGCGAGATACGCTTTGCCCCCAAGCAGACGAAAGGTCGACCCTGAGGCAAAACACGAGGTTCTTGCGTCACGGCACCTTCTGTCGAGGGGGGGACAAAACGAAAATCGGGAAAAAATGGGCGAGGCGCCTTCGAAAGCCTCGTATCCTCGTTGTTCGTCCCGGCGTTAATCTGATGACGGATGGACCATTCTTCGGATCAAGAAGCGGAAAGAGCTTGTCACAGATGCTGGCGTCGTTGGAAACAGTTCAAGCGCTGGCATGAATCGTTGGTGTATACCTGTATGGTTTCACTGTTACTGCATCCTGCAAAGAAACAGGCGGTTTCTCGCGGTCGCCAATGAAAATGCTACGGGATCCATCCCCCGACCCCCTGATACAAGCATAAATCAGTAATCTGAATATGAAGCCGCTTTCCGGAAACCTCCTCAATTCTTGGTTTAACCGTCCTAACACAGGGCTTTTGGCGGGGGCATCTAGCGATGATCCTGGCGGGAGCGACGACGGTACGTGCTCACTGCTTTGGAACCTAAGACGGTTGTTTCGGATTGCTAAATCGAGGAAAACGGCTTAATACTTTTCGAGCTGCCGGAAAAAGCGCCGTCGGACTGGTAAGCAGTGCAGTAGGTGGTTGACAAAGTAGCTCGGCACTACTCAACCGGCACTTCGGAGGACCCCCACCTACTCCGACGGCAGCCCGCAGTCCTGCTGTGAGCTTTGGGGCGATGCTCGCACAGCAATCTACACAGCATAGGCTGCTCTCTTTCGATTCATCGAGAAGATGTTTAGCCTTCACTCGAGCGTGGGTGTTTGGAAAAACGCTTGGCAGGTGTGGTGTTCCCCAAGCTACGAGGTGACTGTGTACGGGGTTGCGAACGTTTTTGTTCTGCCCAAACTTCAACTTCCCTTCTTTGCTGATGAAGTACGACGTTTTCCATCAGGATTTCGAGCTTGTGTCCTCGTTTCGTTCGGCGTTTCACTTTTTTGATTGCCGGAGTATTGCTGCAAGTAACCCCTACCGGTCAACACACCTTGAACGAGTTCAAAAATGTGGACTGGGAAGTCCTGTTCATTGCTATATGTACACGTGGTAACCGCGTATTCGGGCCGAGAGTGAATATGACGACTTGTCCGCAATAAGGGTCTCAGCCGCTGCAGCAATCGCTCTCGTTCATTCGCAGCCTCCTTTCTACACCATCCCCACCCCCACGCAAGCTGGCCGATTTCCCACGCTTTTTGTCTCACCCTCCGCTCTGGCAGATTATATCAAAGGCGAGGCATGGGAACTTGCTCGCGAGGTGAGCAAATAGCTGCCGAGACATGCTCAATGAGGAAACGGCACGAAACGTGCAAATGCAGAACTATTACGATCACCACCTATAACGCCAACGGGGTTAGCCCAGCCCGTAAAACGTAAAGCACATGCCATCTCGGGAGCGTTTTTGTCGAATATATGTTTGGGGGCTAATGCGAGTAGTTTAGATGCCTGGGCTTCCCGTCATTGAAGACACTAAATTGTAATCCCAACCCACGTCCGTTGGACCAGGATATGTGGTTGATTTGAAGGTATAGAACACAGATCGGAGCACACTATAATGTTCTTTTTGTAGAACGAATTACACAACAAATGACAATAACAACGACAACAAATTGTGCTCGAAATCATCAATCCACATGGTGAATTGTGGTTGTCTCATTCGGAGGACAACGCAGACATAACCATGAAGCTTGTAGTATCTAGAGATGCGGTTGAATGCTGTAGTCAGGCTGCGGTCACTACATAAACCTCTTGCCGGTGCGATCCCGGGAGGATTGATAGATGCCGTGAACCGGTTTTTGTCTCGTATTGACCTCTCCCAGACCTTGTCTTCGCCGTGGTGTGGGCCACTCAAGATAGAACCGGGTGAATTGAACACGGTGCCGCAACACCTTCCCGCCCTCATCACCCGGCTGTCGCGACGCGAGGAGCAAGCCATCTTCTTCTCTACGCACTACCCTCCCGCTCGTTTCCGCGGGAAACTCGACTGAAATCCATTGCTCGTGTTATCGCCGACTCTCATCTGTGATTAGAGAAGAATCCAATGGATTTATATATGTTCACGGCGTCGTGGGTACGAAAGCTTAAAGACCGCCGTCCGATGATGGATGGGTTGATCAACGTCAGGTCATCACGGCGGTCCTCGTCTTCACGGCGACGGTAGCCGTCACGTCGGTCGTACGGAGGTGTACCCACCGTCCGTCCCCGAACGAAGCGATTCAAGGCGGAAACGACGATGATGGCGATGATTACAGCGACGACGATAACTGCTGCGTCGAGGATGGCGCCGCTAGCGCGGCGCCTTTAGTTCGCACCGCGTGCAGCGCGGCACAGACTGGTGGCGGCGATGATGAAGAAAGGCGCACCGCCAGGAGGCATCGACCCGAGAACACACGGGAAGGTCTACTCACCTCGTTGCATGATGAGCCAGGAGCCGTGCGTGGCGATGGCCTCGAGAGCAACAGCAGCGGTCGTCTAAAAGATAGTGCAGCGGTGGGCGTGTCAACCGAGACGGATCGGAACCAGTGCGGCGGCCATGACGAGTGGGCGCTATTTTGCTACCAGCAGCGTCAACCACGAAGAGTACTTCTGCCGGACCGTGAGAGAACAAATCGGAACGATAGGACGAGGATGTTCGCTTCACCAAGGGCAGTGTCGGCAGAAACGACCGTGGATGTGGACGAGTACCACTTCCATACAAAGAAACCACCACCTGTCTGACTAGCAGATATTCTAGGGTATTTGTAGGACCTGGTTTCTTTTCTTCGAAGCGCTGCCTTTCGGGAAGATGAGCTTTGAGCCTGGTCCCTCCAACAAACAGAAAAATACGACTCTTCGGGGGTAATGAAGTTCCGCATATTTTCGCCACCCTTCAGACCCCTCTTGCCAGGTGCGACTGATTCTACTGAATAGTGATGGACGGATAACTGAGTGGTTAAAGAGATTGGCTCATTTTGCGCTGACACGATAGGAGCCATGGCTGCGTTGAGAGAGGGGTTCGATCTGGGCTATCCCCCCTTCCCCTTGTACTTTTTCGACCTTGAATTTTGGAGGATTTCATCGCGAGGTGTTGTTGTACCTCGTATTAAATAGTTTTTGTCCGCCATGTCGTGGGCATCAAGGGGGCATTATTTTAAGGAAACGTAGGGAGCGCCAGCATAGGCTATGGAGGGGTCAATCGAAAAGAGATCGTTGGGCAATACCACCTCTGTTCCCATCCTACCATGGCTCGGCCCCTCCCTGCTATCTCTTTCATTACTACAGCAATACAGAAGGCCTCATCACTTATGAATTTAGCAATTCAGATTTTAGCCTCAATATATCAGGAATCCAAAATCTTGGCCGTTAGAGGAGGTGCTCAGTCAAGAACCCTACACTAGAACCTATAGATAGGCGAATAAAGAAACGGGCCTCGGCAAAATAATAGGTTCGAATAAATGGTGGGTGGGGCGTACTGTAGCAGCCGGGCGTTCTCTTTCCCACGGTCCGGTGTGGAGATAATGTAGTCGTGCCGTTGAACATACCAAAGTCTAAGCGTATCCGACTCTCTCTGTAAGATAAAGTTACACCATTAGACTAGTCAGTGCGCTGACTAGTCTGATGGTGTAACCTTATCTTACAAAAGATATACGCTCAGCTCGTTAGCACCCGGCTGGATCACTTGGGTCTAAAGCTTATTGAGAGCAGGGATCTCCGGGGCCGGACCCCTCGCCAGGCGCTGACAGTTGTAGGTGCACTTTTTTATTTCTTGCAATGAAAAGTGATTCAGCCGGTATTAGAACTCGTGCGGGTGTCCTTTGCAGAGTAAAGTTACACCATTAGTCTAGACTAGGCAGCCAGGTCGGCGCTGTTCAGACAAATGGTTTATTTGACATTTGGCGACAAACGTTGCATGCACGGGTTCGAATCCCGGCTACTCACTTTCCCAAGCACCATTATGTTCTTGTCAGGCAGCGTCTGGTGAGGGGTCCGGCCCCGGAGATCCCTGCTCTCAATCCCAAGCGATAAACCCAAGTAAATCCAGCCGGGTGCTGACGAGCTGAGCGTATCTCTTTTGTAAGATAAAGTTATACCATTAGACTAGTCAGCGCTGACTTGACTGATGGTTTCACATTAAAAGATTCACGCACGGGTCCGAATCCCGGCTATACACTTTCCCGAGCACCACTATGTTCTTTTCAGGCAGCGTCTGGCGAGGGGTCCGGCCCCAGAGATCCCTGCTCTCAATCCCAAGCCATTCACCCAAGTAATCCAGCCGGGTGCTAACGAGCTGAGCGTATGTCTTTTGTAAGATAAAGTTACACCATTAGACTAGTCAACGCAGCGTTGACTAGTCTAATGGTGTAACTTTATCTTACAAACTCCATTCAACTCCTACCAAAGTCACACCCGTCCCATCTGCGCACCAGCCTCGAGGCATGTCGCCGGCTACATGGCCGTGACCTTTCTTCCCCTTGGACCCCGGCTGAAAAGCTACGTACCCACCACAGAGAGGGTGCATTGGACAACAACATTTACGGGGCGACAAGGCACAATACACACGTCTTTTCGTTGATCGGCCGAATAGCGCCGTCTAGTCTAGTCTACGCAAAATAAAATCAACACACAGAAACAATACCCGCAAGAAGCGTATCTCGCCATCCTGGGGGCTCAGTGCTCAGTCCTCCCATTACGCCTTGACACCCAGGATCACACGACGACTGGCGTCACACTCAGCATCAAGTTAGCAGTACCCCCCCCCCCTCTGGCCCTGGCACAAAGCACTACCACTGCTGTAGAAATGTTTGTGAAGTAGTCTAAAGCTTTAGCTGGGTGTGTTTTCTGAGGTGGAGCATTGCGAATCAATCACAAGTGAGGTGTGGTTTTACTATTGTAACAAGGTTGGTTCTACTAAATAGTACGTCGGGTCCAAGGAATGCTTGGTGAACGCTGTCGGTACTCGTGATGCAATCACGGGTCTCTGATGTGCACAAAGACAGAGTCGAATGTGGTCTCGTTTAGTCAGCCTGCTGAGGGTGAACTCCTGATCAGCAAGAACACCTACGGTAACTCAACCGCTTATCCGTCCAATCTCACGAGGCTATCCATTGCTATGCTTGGGCGTCACATTCATCACAAGGCTGTGGGGACGGCACTCACGCTCACTTAAACCCTTGTCGAATCTATGCCAAGCGGCTTCTGCTCGAAGGGGGTGGCTGCAGAAGCATTGAAAACCAGAATAATCCAAACACGTTGGGAGCTCCGAGGAAACGGGGACAACTTCAACTAGACTACACGGTTACAATCTGCGGAGCTTCCTACAACACGTTCTACTCTCGTAGCACAAAGGGCTGATAAGTAGTTTCATTTGGCTCTAGACTATACTCGGTGTCAATCCAATCCAACCATGTCCTCTTGCTTGGTGACACTCATCATTAAGCCACCCAGGTGATCCTGCGAGTGACCCCTTTGTGGAAATGAGCATAGACGATGCCGAGCATGAAGTCATGTAATATTGGGTGAGGCAGGCGTGATGCTCAGTATCACCTCACACATGTGAGCGCTGATTTGAAGTGAGGACAACAAAAAATAATCAGCATCAACCGACACTCATTTTCACAGAGGTTTCGGTGTCACTCTTGTTTAGTGTATCACTTTGCTTCATTCTCAGTATCACGTGGTAGGCTCGGTCATACTCAGTATAGTACTAACTGGCTTGATACCCTGGTTCACGTGATACTATACTCGGCGTTATCGATGCGCATTTTCACGAAGTCTTCCATTCTGTGACAACGAGTACCTCGCCCGCGTCACGCTCTCGACGGCAGTCCAACTCATTCATTCCCACGGAAATGTCCGATGTGTTGATGAAACGTTGTAGGTTGATAATAATACAGCAGTAGAAAGTTTTGCGAGGTGCTGGTCATCACCAGAGAACGGGCGTCATGTGGCTATAGAATCCGCACCTTGTTTGTTCACATCGTATTGAAGTGAATAATATGTTGGGCCATGCTTGACCAAGCAAACTTCTTTTCATTACATTGACAAACGATCGAGACAATTTATGCCAACACGCAAACTTGTTGGCATTACCAGTAGTAGGGGCCTGGCGGTCATGCACGCACCAACGGCGAGGCCTGTTATTCGCGTCGAACAAACCTACCAAAAGGGGAATCTTCGTCCTCTCTAACAGGGGGTACCTTCCCTCTAAACTGACTGCACTGACTGACTGGTTCTTATTGACACTCAATTTCCTCCACAAGTTTGTATTGTTTGAAATGGTATCGACGGCGCCACACAGGTGACCCATGCAAGACGTCAGTCTCTGTCGTTGAAAACAGAAATAAATTACTTCATAATCTCATCATCTATCTGGGAACCCGGGAGGGGGAGGCAAAGTTCACCTCCGTAAATACTTGAGCAGTTTTAAGTGTTCGTCCAATGTCGTATGTCGCTAGTCTTCATGGGTGGTGACCATGCATGGTGAGGGGAGGTCACAGACAGAACGAAAGTCACAACGAGGAAAATCGTTTTTCTTTCCGGCCTTGCGTTTGCCGTTTCTTTCCGATCGAGCTTTGTCGCGTGAAGGTTCAGTAGCACCTTTCCCTCGTCGACCGTCAAGTCAAAAGTGTTTGCAAAAGCACCGGATATTGATCGTTTTCCACTGCACACTTTTCCTCCATGTTTCCCGAGTTTGTTCAACAGGTAGTTGAGGATATTCACCTGGATGGTGCCTGATGCTTGCTTGTTTAATCACGTTGAAGCTTGCTTGTGTACCTCCTTCTCATACAACGGGAGTAAGTTAGTTGAACGTCGGAGAAGCATGCGCGCACCAAGAAAAGAACGGGCTAACCTACGCATCCGACGCACGACGCACGACGCACGAAAAAAATATTTGCATGCAGCTGCAGTGTAACCGAAAACAACGCACTCCAGTGGATAACTTCACCACACGACAGGCCGAGACAAAGAAGGGAAGCAAAGAGTACAAAAGAAGAGAAAAGGATCGAACCGCACTGAAAAACCGCACCCAACAGACACAAGATGAGACAGACCTGATGAAAAACAACTCTGCCTACTGCACATAACAAACACGAATACCTGTCGGCATGCACAAATAAATCAAGTTTACTCCGACATTCTACCAACAATGAACAAATGTTCCCATCAAATTTAGCCCGCTGAGCAGGCCATCTCAATCCCCTCACGTTCATGGACCACATAGAACCGAGCACTCTCCAAGCAAACTACGCCAACCGCCAGAAAAGAAAAACCACTCGACACCATAAAAACACGTCAAATCTTAAATCCTTATTACGCCCGCAGTCAGAGACAAGTCGAGACAAGCACACTGTTCGGACAACACCCGATGCATACCGGTGTACACGGTCAGTCCAACGCACTGAACTGCTGCAAAGCAGCGAAACGCATTGTACCACCCATGCACAAAACGCGATGTTGCGGCGCCACTGCTGTCCGAAAGCAACACAGCTAGTGATCTGGTATATGGCAATCCCGCAGGCATCCGACCATTCGCAAATTATGGGCCGAATATTTTTCCGCTGGGCACTTGCATTGAAATGAACCATGCGGTCGAAACCCTTCCCCATCGACATCGCCATACAACGGACGCGCATTTCTCAGCAAAACTCTGCTCCAAGCATGCCAGTCCAACCAACAACAAGACATAAGGGCTTGGCTGCGTGGGCAGGCCGGGATCGCAGACCCCGGCACCGCCTCCAAGCATGTCAACCAATCTCAATACAAACTTGGTGACAACGAAGAGGAAAAACATGAACGGATATCTTCCACGCATCGTGCGGGTCTCCATACAAGGCAAGCCCCCAAAGAGGTCGATGACAGCACTGCGACCAAGGGTGACTGAGGGCCAGTATCTGGAGTTCGACGGGAAGACCGTCCCCTGACCGAACAAAAGAAGGCCAGAGGCCCGTACGAAGCGGCTGATTCGGCCCGCACGGTGGAGGCGATGATATCCGGCGGAATGTACCTGTGAATCCAGATGCCCCCCCCCAACATGGAAAATAGAAGTATCAAAATTTACCACCAAAGGCCCCCAGAGCGCGAAATCTTATTCTGCCCTCCCGGTTTGCAAGTCAAAATCATGACAATCACCACTCTTGGCATTCCTTGTCCATGCTGGCAATGAAGGTACATCATACTTCGCCTGGCGATAGAGACAAAAATGCAAAAATAGCGAAACAAACGCTGTGCCAGCTTCCCGTGAAAACTTCGACAGCCTAGATAGTGCTGACGGACTCGTGTAGCGACGCAAACATGCTGGCGATGCCGCCAGCATATGTCCGTTCAGAAGCCGTGGATGTGCACGCCTTGCGCCTGCGGTTTCAATTCAGTCGGCGGACCGCGGAGGAGTGGGTGGGGTCATTTTCCAGAAACTACCACGCGTTACGATGACTATTGCGATTTGCACCGGTTGTGCTGCGTGGTCGGTGGAAGTACATGGTTCAAAATCAGAAAATCATGTGACGTCTCTCTCCATCTATGGTGTGACAACAGAGGGAGTAAGGATTCAACATCAACCCAAACTCCCCTTCAAGGCGCATCCCCTGTGATCCAACCGCCAAACGCACCTAGAAAACAACACAAACACAGAATCGTAGACAGCTCCCGTCGTTTCAGTATCGGTGCACAGAGTCCCTCGCTTTCCTCGTAACACAAGCCACAACTCACATCGCAGTGTCTCCACTCGAAGTTTTCGTACACGTAAGGGCCGTCCATCTCGTCCGGCTTGAGCATGGCATACAGCTGCGAGTTGGTGTAGTAGACCTTCGGGATCTCAATCTGGTGCCGGCCAGACGATCAAAACATCATTCGGGGTCGTGAGCGAAAGCGATGAAAAGGTTAAACGAAGGACTTCCGAGCAAAAAACAGCGGTAACATTTCCAAGCAAAGGGTTCAACTCCAAGCCAGTGTGTGTGTTGTACATGCCTCCAAGAGCACTTGCGAGGGACGAAAACAATCACAGCAGCTGCATTACATGACTGCCGCACCGTCCACGTCCATATTCGACGCCCTCCAAACAATTGGCACCCTCCACAATAAACGCCGACGGAAGCACACGCCAACAAGACAGGATCCTAAGAAATTACCATTTTGCATGCATGCCAGTGTTCATAAAAAAACACGCTACATAGCGCGCGCACGCACACGGGCAGGAAACTAAGAAAACAAAACGAAAAACACAAACTAAACCTGCTTGTCCCCGTGTTGTTCAACTTGAACCACATTGTCATGAAGGAACAGGTTCCGGAACGGCTGGATGTCGTCGGGGTTGTGGCCGTAGCAGAAGTGGTCCGGGATCCACGTCTCGTCGAAGGCCGTGTCGTTTTCCGCCTTGACCTGGAGCCTTCGCAAGTGCCAAAGTCTGACAATACGTTCGTAGTTCATGGTGCGGTGGTGCGTTGGTTCTTGCTGCCGTCACAACGCTGTGAAACATATTTTGTTTATTTCGTGTGCTGTTGTTGCTATGGATATTGCCATCGCTGGGTGCTCACGTTGCTCTCTGCTCACTGCCGTTGCTGTTTTGAAGGTTGGTTGCCTATTGCGCGCGGACTAGGGTTAGGGTTCCGTTCGCCGTCGTTGGTCGGTGTTGGTGCTGACGGCAACAACACCACCTTTGGAATACGCACGCAAGGGTAAGGGGAATGCCTATCTTCAAGTTCACGTAATCGGTACCAGACCTACCTCCGTTGCACACGAGCCGACATCAGCAAGTACAAACACGGCAGGCACGACAGTGTGTCAGAAACAAATCGGAGTGGTAAGCATCTGTTGATGATGGTGACGGGTGGGCGCACTGACTTTTCAAGCCTACACGTGGTCACAAAAGCGCATACACAGAAGGGAGGGAGAGGGACGTGGACGCGCAGAGGGAGAGGCAGCGAGCAACAGACTGAGACAAAGAGGCCACAGAAAGACAGACAGACAGACAGACACACAAATCGTGACGCACCTGTCAAAAGTCGGGTGAATCAACCAGAACGTCGGGTCGTTGGTGCTGGTCGCGCCGTAGTGAGTGCCGACGCGCATAGGGATGCACAGGGCCCGCAGCATCTCGTCGTAGATTTGCACCGTCTCTTCCTTGGTGTATCCCGGAAGAATATCGAAGGCGTTACCCTGGTGGTGAGAGATCATTTGATGGGTTTGCGGGAGGGGAATGCCGTCAACGCCTGGCTGAGGGCTTCAGACTATACCTGGCATTGAGGCTTTAAGGGGCTTCCCACAATGGGGTCTCCGGTTGGCTTTTTCTCCATGCGCGGAGCGAACATGCTTGAAGGGAATATCAGCGGGCGTATCTATACGTTTGCGTCATATATCTTCATGAAACGCCAAATATAAGCGATCAACATCGGGCGAGGAAAAACCGTGTCGCAGGTTTGCAAAAAAAAACAAAAAAAACAGGATTCAGCCGTAGGGTCCAGGGGTGTCTTACACCTCTCTCAACGCCAGATACAAACAGTGCTGCCTATCGTCCATCGGACGCATCCGAAGAGAGGGGCGTGTATCGCGCGCAACACCAGCAGGTGCTGGTGGTCAGCTGCCAGACTCACGTCGTTGTCTACAAGGTCTTTGATGAGAACGCCGTTCTTGTCGTAGAAGAACCCGTCGGCCAGCACTCCTGCGTCTTGCAAGACCTGCAACACATCACGAGGGCGAGGCCGAGGGGGGAGGGGTGTAGTCTTCCGGCGGGTTGCAATGCTCCCCGGTTGTGCAAAGCTTCTTTCGTTACACGCGCCAACCGTTCTTCGCCACTTGTAATACGACACCCTATCATTTGGGTCTCCCAGGGAGGAGCGGGCGCCCGTTGTGCCTTCCTCACGGCCGTCATACTACTGCGATGTTGCTTCCAAAATTTCCAAAATGGCCAAATCCGTAGACCGTTGAACCTCGACTTGCGGCCGAGGAAAGATATTGGAAATTCGGCAACTAAATTAACTGGCACCGAAAAACTTCATAAGGGGGAAAAAATTGGAAATCTGTGGCAAGTCGGAATATGGAAATTTGGGAACACTTGGAAGCTGCCGACAGCAGTCGTGTCCCCGATACACGAGGGTGCCTTAGAAAATAAGGGGCTCCAACATTGAATGGTCGGAATCGGTTGCCACGGACATGACCCCCTTCAGAATACCTGCGTACTCTCCTATTCCGGTGTAAGAGGGGGTTCCGATATAAGAGGGGGTTCCGATATAAGAGGGTGGAAGGCCTTTGTCACAACGCCCTCTCATATCGGAGCAATGACTGACTCCCAGCAGAGAGCAGTACACAGCAAGCAAGACACACGACGCCCTACGGCACGGGGGCGGCGGCGGCCTTCACCTCCCACGAGCTCATGCCGTTGAAGTTTTCCTCGGGGCAGGTGCATGCGCAGTCCTCCCAAGGGGTAACGCCGAAAGCGCACTCTTCCGGGCACTGGATGTACCCCGTGCGCCACAGCATCTTCAGCAGTGGCTGATGATGAACGCGTTGGATGGAATTTCAAAACAGCGACAGCATTGGCGATAGCCAAACAAGCGTTAGGGGGGGGGGGGGGGGGG
>CACKRE030002313.1:112549-123259 GCA_902602495.3 Ectocarpus sp. CCAP 1310/34 | reverse complement strand
GGGGGGGGGGGGGGGGGGGGGGGGGGGGGGGGGGGGGGGGGGGGGGGGGGGGGGGGTCAGTATCGGGTGCCCAAGGCGAGGGAATTTTCAGATTTTCTGAGGCTGCCAACAGCAGCAGCAGTCGCGGCGGCAGCAGCCGTAGACCACCACCCCCAACGGTAGCACCGACCACCACCGACTTAAGACAACACACAACATCACCATCACCCCAACGACAACAACAGAGGCTTCTCACCACCGCCACGTGCACGAAAGGCTGCACGACGTCGCTCGTCCTCTCGGCGTAGGCCGTGGCCTCCAACGACCATGCACCCCCGAGTAACTCATGGATCTCTCCGTGTGCCCCGTCGTTGAAAGACTCCGTCAGAGCCATCCTGCAACCATAAAAAAAATAGCAAAATGATAGAAAAGACGCCCAACTAAACGAACGGCGAAGGAGCCGGCAGCTGACTTGATTCGAAAAATACATGGCATAAAAACAACGGAGGACTGGCGGGACGGTAAGAATAGATCCATCCCACGACGCGAAAACGCAGGGGATGTTCTGTATAGATAATCTGCTGCTACTTCGCGAGAACCATAATCCGCTTGCGGTCCTTGGTGTTTCTCACTGTACCTAGACCAGTATGGATACTAGGTAATGAGCGGAGACCGATCCGAATACGCAACAACTNGGGGGGGGGGGGGGGGGGGGGGGGGGGGGGGGGGGGGGGGGGGGGGGGGGGGGGGGGGGGGGGGGGGGGGGGGGGGGGGGGGATGTCCATCGGATTCGGACAGGGCGCACGAGCGTGGCTAGCTCCTCACCAACTAGTCTGCATGATGGCGTCCCGGTATTTCCGGCACCCGGAGGGCTTCCGGTGGTTCACGAAGCCCATCATGTGGTCGTTTCTCGTGAGGAACGGAGTCGGGTCGTTGTTCCAGGGGGCTTGAAGCATGCCGTAGGAGTTGCGCACAGTCGAGAACTCGGTGGCATCGATCATGTTGGGGATGTACCCAAACCGTCCCCGGGCGGGTGTTCGCAGGTTCTTTTGTTGACAAATAAGGAAGATAACGGGCCAGGGGGGCGGGGTACCGAGCAACGGTCAACGTTTTTTCATGTCCCAAAAAATATGTCGCCACCATAGAGACAAACTCGACAAAAGAACAAAATACATGAGAGGGGGAAGGGTGAGACGCGATCGCGGAGGAACCAAAGTTGGTTCTCTCTTCAGGAGAACCAGCACAGCCAACATTGGTCCTCTCTTCAGCGCGATTCGAACCAACATTTGCGCCTTTAATATTTTCGAGAGAGCTAGAGAACAACGACCTCCATCCTCAAGAGAGCCAACAGCATACGTTTCAGAACCACGTCGCAATGATGCTGTGTAAACCCACGGTTTCCTTCGAGGGTCACACATTCTCACGATACGGTAAGTCCTCGACAGCAGTGGGAAAGAAGGGTTAACCAACTCCACGCACACGAAACGCCATTTGATGCCCGTACTCGGTAGATACAGGGGTATCGAATAACTCAGCAGTCACCACCGTGGTAGCGACGGAAAGAAAAAAAAAAAGAGGCATTTCTCACGTTCTTAGGGGCGGCGGCACCGAACCAGTCGTCCGAAAAGATGGAGCTCGACCTGAAATTGCTCCAGTCGAAGAACGTGCCTTCAATGGTGAAGTCCCAGTAGGGGAGCGCGATGGCGGGGTTGATCGCCTGTAGCGACTGCTCGTACATGAGGGACACGGCGATGTGGGAGGTTACGAACCCGGCCCCGGCGTGCCAGTGGTCGCAGTCTGCGCGCCCGCCTGCATCATGACAGCGAGAACAACGAGAGAAAGATCGTCAGACCGGGGAGGGTACTTTGGGAGGGCAACGAGCAGATCAGGAGGAGAGGCAGAGATAAGGTGGGAGAGAGGAGGAGAGAGACAGAAGAGAGATAGTACAAGCAAGTAGCCAACCCAAGGATGATGGCGTGCTTCTGGTTCGTGATTGAGTCATGTACCCTGGGCCGGCGGAAATCGCTCCGTCCCGGCTTTGCTGGGATGCCTTGGTCAACGGTCCAACGAGTACGGCATGCGGTTAGAACGAGCATCACACACATACCGTAGTAGAGGTGGATCCGATTGAAGAAGTCCTTGCTGTAGTACTTGCTCCCGTACACCTGCTGGCCCACCGCGCTGGGCACGCGCTGCATGATGGACACCGCGTTGAAGAACGTCTCCCGGTCGCGGTCCGTCAGCGTCCGGATCTCTCGACGGACGTACTTCACCACGACCACGAAGTCGAGCGTGTTCTCGGGGTCCACGACGAGGCCGCTCGTGCTTGCTGTGCCGCCGCGAACCATCCTCGTGGCTCGGCTACCCGCCGACGACCGTCGCGACGACCCTGACCGCGAGGGACCGCTCTTTGCCGACACCGCCCCTTCCTCCTCCTCCTCCTCCTCCTCCTCCTCCTCCGCCGCCGCCGCCGCCGCCGCCGCTAGGGGGCGACGATCACGGCCGGGCGTTGCCTCTTCTTCTCGCTCGTCCTCCCCGTCGTCCCTCTGGATATACGCCCTCACGGAGCACTGTAGGGCACGTCATGTTTTTTTTTTTGTGTCATAAAATACACAGTTTCGGACTGGGGCTCCAAAGTTTCCGGTTTAACCCTTTCGTGACTACACCCCCGAATCGTGCATGCTAGCATGCACGATAACTCTTGTGCGACAATTTTCGAACCGAATTGAGCTGTGGGTACGCTGTGGGTACCTGCATCGACGACGGCTCGACGGTACGACTAGACCGCTCGAAAAGAAACAAAGTAACGACCGGGGACAGCAACAGCACGTCCCCTATACAGAAAATTGAAAGCCTGAGAGTTGCAATGCTCCGCAGCACCCTGCATCCCGCGCTGCTGTGGACCTCGAGTCCAGCACGCAGAAAAACGCGATCATGAGGCCATTTTTCCTCCTACTTGTTGCGATTTTTCGCACGAGCGCTTCGGACACCCCTGCTGCGGAATCGGACTACATCCTTGCGTCGCACGTTGGCATGGGACAGCAACAGCACGTGCCCCCGTGCCTTCGCGTTTTTGAGAGGGTTTTCGTGACTTCAGGGACGATAGTATGCATGATATTCCCTGTCTTTATCTGGTACGAAAGAGCATGCTCTCGCTGTTGTATGCCCTTCCTTGCCTTGGGAACGTGGTTGCAGAACTGAGGGCCAAGCTTACGAGGCCTTTCCCCGAGTTCTCCTGCGTGTTTATGTGTGTGTATTCCTTGTCCCTCTTCAACCAACTGCCACCACAAGGCATAGTCTATCTCTCGCGCGGCTCGTGCTGCTGCTGCCGCGGGCTGCTGCTGCTGCTGCTGCCGCTTGCTTGGGCATTTTGATGCATGCATCCCAACAAACCGTACTTCCGTGTGTGCTTCTTCTCTCCAAAGGCATTCCCATCCAACCAAGTGGCATGG
The DNA here is from genome assembly GCA_902602495.3 of Ectocarpus sp. CCAP 1310/34. Classification (NCBI taxonomy): domain Eukaryota; class Phaeophyceae; order Ectocarpales; family Ectocarpaceae; genus Ectocarpus; species Ectocarpus sp. CCAP 1310/34. Next base: position 119,828 of record CACKRE030002313.1, on the reverse strand, counting down.
GAGGCGGTGCCATTCCTTGCGCCAGTGTGCTGTTTCGGCGGCGGGGTAGCGTGACATGCAGAACGGCTGTGCAAAAGATGCATGTCTACTGCTGCTGCTGTATGCATGTATGCCATCATCATGTAATCGTGTTTGGGGTAAAGAAATACGGCGCCCTCTCCTCTCTCTCCTCCGCTTTCCGACAGCACCTACATACAGCAGTACAGCAGTAGATCAGTCACCCATCACAGTCTTCACGTGGTGAGGGTTCCGCTGCTGGTGGGCACTAAACCTTTGTGGCACCACGGGGTGCGCGCGGTTGACCGTGTGGGAATCTGTTCGTGCCAGGGTTCGTGCGCACGTTCAAGCGTGTGTGTCGTGTGTGTCTCATGACTCAGCGGTCTATTCGATCCCGGCAGAACAAAAAAAAAAGCGAAAGATCCAGAAAGGACCCAGCAGTCACGAAAGGGATAAGGACGCGGATTTTGTGAAAGAAAGTTTCCTGGAAACTTCGTGCAGGTGAAACTTTTCATTTTGAGGCGGCTTCACGTGATTGGCTGTGGGTCAACGCTACACCCAAGAGCTTCCCCTGTCCGCAGGTGCTGTTGTTTTTTCGTGGTGCGCTGCGTGACAGCTGTTTATGTGCACCTTGATTGCAAGGGGCTCTCACTGCTGCTGCTGCTGTGGAGTGTGCGTGCATGCGTGCGCGTGTCCGTGTCAGCGTCGCTCCCTCAACCCCACCACACGAAATCGCACCGCACCAGTACAGAGATAGGAAGTGATTACTGTACACTGGCCGACAGCCCCTGAACGAAGTGTAATGCCACGTTTCAAGCGTTCGGGGGAGACACGGGGGGGTTGGGACCGGGAGGCACATCCGAGTCAAACGCTCTTCTTTCTAGTAGGCACCAGAGAAAATACTCTTGCGAGCGGAAGGACGCGCCCGCCTTCACCAGGAGGCCACTACGCGCTGTTCCTCCTCTCTGCTCTTCTTCTTTGCTGGCGGCGTTGCCACCACCTCTATGTTCGTGAGTTCTTCCTTCCCTTCGCCTCAATCTGACGGGCGAGTTGCTGACCTCAAGCCAGCCGCAAACAAACCCCACTTTCTGACCGTGCAACCTCCCTGTTCGTGTGTTGGTGGAGCGCCAACTCGAAGTCATTTCGCTGGGCGCTGGTTTTCTCTTCGGCCGCGCGGACATGTTCTCAGTAGACCGCGGTGTGAGCGTGCGGTGGTGCTTGTGATGTGTTACTTTGAAGAAAGTTGCTACATCGAAAAATCGTGATTTTTTTTCCACAAACCGAGCCTCCCTCGGCTCTTCAATCTGCAATTTTTTTCCTTGTTGTGGGTTCTGGCGAGACTGTCAGGAGCGATCCTCAGAACGACGGCTTAACTCAAAATGTATTTCCTTAATTTGGAAAATGCTTTGAGTCCGAAACTGTCAAATGTCACGTGCACAAAAAAGAAAAAATAATAAAGGAAACGAAAAGAAAGAGACAGAACTAAACAAAAAAATGAAAATAAATGGGTACGTTCTCCGAAAGTCGTCAACGAACATGGTCTTCGAAAGCAGGGGTAAAGCGTGACAAAAACCGGAGGGAGGCGGTGTTACGTTGTCATCACGCTACTTCGGGGGACTGGCACGGCGGTCGTCACGGAACCACGTTTTTTCACGGTAGTACGAGAATACCCATGGATACATGGTTTAAGTTGCACGTGTTGGAGGATGTACATCGACAAATGCTGCACGTGTTGCAGTTGCAGCAATACTTACGTGGAGGAGGCGCGCCAATGCAGGGGAACGGTGCCTCCGTGGCTACCAATGCTCGATAAGAGACACTGTAGATGTTTCCTTCTCTTACGATTCCCGCACCCTCATCCCTTCCGCACGTGGCCCTTGTCTGTTTTTCGAACCCGGTAACTTGCCTGGTATGCCCCTGGTTTCTTGAACACCATGTTGGTCACAGCGCCGGTTCCGATATCCTCATCATTCACAGACCATCTGCACCGATCGACGTTGTTGTCGTTGAAAGTGATGCAAAAAAACAAGCACCAGAAGATCGAAAACAACAACGGGCAGCTTTTTGAGACGGATTTGAATTTTGATCGGTTCGAGTGGAAAACCCCGAACAGTAAGCAAGAACAAAACAACACAAAGACAGCAGCGGAAAAACGGCAAAAGAAAAAAAAAGAAAAAACCAGAAGAGAAGGAGAGACAATAAATTTAACATTAGAACCTAAAGTAAATAATTATTTAGATCATATACAACAATTAAACAAAACATTAATTTTTAGTTTTCCTTGTTTGGTCGCTTTCAACATATTTCAAAAACATACAAATAAACAATTATGGAAAAACATAGAGGCATGTTGTACCACGGAATCACGTAGGGGGGGGGGTCTAACGAGTGGACAAGAGACACCACAGTAGCAGGACATGGTGACCAGCAGCCGCGCCGGTAAAATTAAAGAGCGGGGCGGCCGCACTGCCGAGCACCTTCCGCAATCAACCAATAATACACGCCCGTGTGTATTCTTGCCACGCCCGTTCTTTGAACAAATGAATAGCGAGGACACAAAACGACATGCTCCATGAATTTGGGCGACACGACTCATCTTGGTCCGAGAACGAAAGACATCGTGTGTCGTGTACCGGGGGGGGGGCGGCATCGTTGTGCAACATCGCACCAAGATTTTCCAAACGCAACAAACGGTGGTCGTCCGTGTTTAGGTCTATCTTCACACCACCACAGTACATTCCGATCGTTGTGTTGATTCACTCCACAACAAGGCATTCCGATCGCCGTCCATGCTCATTCAATTGATGTACGACGCCAAATTGGTGTGCGATCCCGAGGCTTACGCACTGAGCAGGTACAGGATAAAAGGAATAAAAAAACACGGCGAGGAATTAGATAAACTAAACTGCGGCAAACGCACAACATGGAACGCTTTAACACCGGTGGGACACAAGCGGCCAACGGGCCTGTCCTTCACACCACCGTTGCTCTCCTTGTACAACTGCCGCTGCACCACACCAGCACAGACGCAAGAAAGGGTACCAATGCTCTGTGGAAGCAGACTTGCAACACAAGTATTGTCGGAAACACCCAAATCTTCAAGAAAACAAATCGCATCGGAACGTCGAAAGAAGGGCGTTGTATATGCATACCCTGCACTTTACTACACCCATCGAAGTGGAGGCTGCAAGCAAGCGCGAGCACTCACACGGGAAGGCGCAAGAACTGCTCCATATCGGTATGAAACTCGTACCTACTCCGCCAAATAACGTTTTTTCTCAGGGCTCTGTGTGCCAGGGAAACACAACGCTCCAGCTGCACACGCTTGCGTGACGGGTATGAGCGGGATCGGTTGAAGCACACGTACGTGCCGGGCACCACCGAGAGCTTTGTACGCGTGCACGCACTAGTCTACGCAGCGAAATTGATTGAGCAAACATATGAGATAAAGTATTCAAAGCGTCCGTGCTTTGGGGTTAGGGTTATGGATAGGGTCTGCGCGCCCGTGCACGAGGCGGGGTTAAGAGCTCCGCCAGCAGCTACAACTTCGCTGGCGGAGCCGCTACTCAGCACGGAGCAATACTGCTGCTGCTGCTGCTGCTGCTGCTGTTCTCGACCACCAAATCCTCACTGCTGTAGGGGGACGCGGGCGGACCTACCGCTGTAGTCCTCGTATCATCGGGTGACAGCGTAGCAGAAGGTTGCACCGCTTGCGTATCGGCGCTGTTCTTCATACCGCTACAAGCATGTAAGTACTACAGTAGAGCGAGCCACGATACACCGAGCTTCGTGTGCAAGTATGGCTAAGGTCGCAGTGCATGGTTGTTCGTCCCATGAATTGACGTGCTGCTGTTGGTATCTTTGTCTGGGGGCTTCAGCCGCAGTCAACCTCAGGAGGAAGGGCACGCCATGTAACACGACCATATGGTGCCTGCTGTTCTCCAAAAAAAAAAGAAGTAATTCCTGCGGGCCACCATGAAGTTGCAAGAACTCAGTCCCCCTACACCCGCTTTCGCCGGCGACGTCAAGAATGCACTTTTTCCCCTCTGCGTTCCTACTGCCTGCAGCGCAAAATGCAGAGCTGTGGCCGCCAGTGCGGAGGTTGATATCAGAACACTGCGCGCGAGTGTTGCATGACGAACGCTGTAAGAACTTACGAATAGAGGGGCTCTTCTGTGTGCCCACGGGTTGGAGTAAACGGCACCAGTGCTGTGAGCGCTGATTTGAAGTGAAGACAAAAAAAAAAAATAGTCTCCAAGTGGGGAACGGAGACAATCAAGTCTCCAATTGCGGGACGGACATGAATCACACGAACTTTCACACCGAATAAATGAAGCGCGCAGCGTAGGTAGACGATAATTACCACAGCTGTCCGTGTGCACCATGTGCAATCGCCCGTGAGGGTTTGCGGCGCCCTCTGCCTGTATGTTTGTTGTCATGACTGGGCCCTATTAGAAAATTTACAGAAGATTAGAAGTACACCTAAGCGCAGTTCCTCTGGTTCGTGGAGGTGTGTCCGTGATCCCCGCCGCGCGCGCCAAAGAGTCAGCCCACAGCCACTGCTTGCGCGGAACCACAAAATACAAGATGGTACACAGAAGAAAGATACAAGAAGAGCTAGGAGGAACAGCTCAACAGCCGGTGTGTGTGCGTGCAACACACATCGAACTTCGTCGTGCTTTGGTGATACATTGTACAACGTACCGCCGCGAAGCTGTCATGAGAGTTCGCATGAGGTGCACTGCGTAGTGTACACGAGAGTGTCACTCCGCAATCTGCTGAGCTGAGCAACAAAAGTGGGTGGCAACAAATAACACTCGCAATGATGGATTCCCGCCCCTCCTGGCTAACTTGTATGCGCTGCGCGGGAGTTGGGTCAGTATTGGAATCGTCACACACGAGCACCGAGTCCGGCGCCTCCATCACGAAACCACACTGACTCGCACCTGGTGCTAGGTTGTTGGTAATCGCATTAATTCGAGCGAAGCGAGATTTCTAATCTCGACTGAAATATACCGCTTCAGTCAGGAAAAAAGTTTGCAAGTGCGTGTGTCTGTTCGCTTCGACTTGGTTTTAGACTACATGACTTGATTTTAGAGTTAAGGGATCAGCAGATGCACTTTTTTTTCCCGGAGCACACTGGATTGCAGCAGACAACACGCGCACTGCGGGCGACACCACACAGCAGACAACACACGCACAGCAGACAGCGTACGCATAACAGGCGACACACCCGCACAGCGGGTGACAGCATCTGGGCTCGATGGCGCTGGACTTTCTGTGGTGTGATGAGGCTATGCATTGCCCTATTGCTCTGTCACGCATGTTTTTGTTGTACCGCCGCGTGCAACTGCCAGCAATGTGAGCGCAGCACCTCATTAGTTATCGGAACCTGGGACGCCGATCGACATTGTGCCACTTGGAGCGTGTTGTCATTGTCATGTCTGTGGGCGTGATAGTCGTGTTCGGCATGGGTGCTGTATGTGGCGAGAGCATGGTGGCAATGTGAAATGCGGTTTGGCTTTTCCGCCTGGGGCGATGCGGCCCGATTGCCCGGGCCAAAAAGAAATGATTTGGATTCCACGCCGCCACGACGATCATCTTCCCACACACAGCACCCATGCCTACCACAACTGTCACGCCCAGAGAAATCGCAATGGAGCACACGCTCAAGTGGTGCCATGACGATTGGTGCGCTAGGTGACGACAGCTGACTTGTGTCCTGCTGTTTCGCTGGCAGTTGGAAAAACATAGAACGAGGGAAAGGGGTTCACCAAGAGTATGCGGGGGGAATGTATGACCACGAAAGCGGGATGTGGACGGGGAAGGGGGGTAACCGGTAGGTGAAAGTTAACGTTGCAACAGCTCTCACACCAACACACCAGGTAGTGGGTGTGGTATCAAGCGTGTTGTGTTTTCACTCGGTTTTCGCCCGTGAACGCACAAGCCTGACGGCAGTTACATGTATAAGCCGTCGCTCGTTGTAGCGACAGCTAGTATATCTTTTCCTCGAGTAAGTGCTACGTTTACGTTCGTATTTCATTCGTATTATCCAACAGGCCTTCTGAGATGTTACACGTACAAGTTGTACGCTTGAAAGAGCCACGCCGGACGATACAGCAACGACAACAGTGGTAGAAAAGCCCACGAAATCACAACCATGGTAGGTAGTGCACGTTGCTGTCATGCGTCCACGTCATATTCCAGTTGCCACGAGGCAAAGCAGTGCCGTGCTGTTGCCTGCTCGGAAAGCGGCATTAAGAACTTGCTAATATTATAGGGTTAGATTATTAACGAACAGAAAATCACGGAACGTTTCACGGAATCGTTATCTCTTGAACATATATGGAGGCGTTTTCCCCCGCAAAACGTGAAAAGAAGGAGCCGGGATTTTTGGGGGCTTGCTACTTTCACGGATCCGTGTTTTTGACAGAAGCATCGGACAAGCGCACCGCGGGGCGCTGTAACATCACTGTGAACGCTAGAAAGACCTGCCAGACTCACGTCCAGATCTGTTGTGGAGATGGACAAGCGGCAGAAGCGGCGATTAGTCCGTTCTTGGTCAAAAACTAAACATTTCGTGGTGCCTCGTCTTCAACTGCTGCTGTTGGTGCTGGGGAATTTTTTTCAATCACACATTGCGAACACGGAAACAGTACAACGAGTACAGCAGCAGCACCAAGACCTCCAAGACGCTGATTCCTTCGGTTCGGCTGTCTATATGATACCATCTCCCGGCGCCGTGCTGCTTCGTGGGTATTGGGTGCTTGGGTGCTGCTCAAAAAGGTGTGTGAGAGACGTGTGCCACCTCACCAAAATGCCGTTGGAAAAAATGCGGCGAGATGATCTGTTTTTGGTCGGACACGTCAACATCAATCCACGGCACCACGCAGCAGAAGGCCAACAGGGTCCCCGACACGCTAATTCTTTCGGATTGGCCATCTATATGATGCTGGCCGTCAGCGCGGCTGCCGCCCTATGATCGTTGAGCACGTCTACCTTCGGGCAGTTGGTGGTCAAAGATGGGAATTGCAACCGTGAAAATGAGCTGGCAAACTGAAGAAATCGCAAGCAACAACCCAGGTTGCGACAATCTGCCCTGCGCCTGTTGTTGCTGAAAACTGAAAACAGCAGGCCGGGTGGATAGGATCTTCCTAAGTGTTTTGTCCTCTGTGTTGGTTGCTGCTCATTTCGCTTTCACCGCTGCTCTATGGTGAGCAACACCAAGTCAACCTGTTGTGTGCCGAGCAAAGCGTGTATTCAGGGAAGGAAACGTACTTTT
>CACKRE030002313.1:54057-82845 GCA_902602495.3 Ectocarpus sp. CCAP 1310/34 | reverse complement strand
CGAGAAGTCGTTCCCCGTTGTTGTTCATAATGTCGCGTCCGTACGCGCCCATAATCTTGGCATCGCAGCATCCGTCTCGCCTCCTGCCAGTACGTGCGTTGGCGTCCATTAGTACCACGAGATGGTCACGGCTATGGACCTCCCGGATCTCTGCGTCGAGAGCAGTCCAGAAGGAGTCCTTGGCATTGACATCACCGCCCGCGGTGTTGCGGGCAGTTTCCGTAGTGTAGTGCAGCAGCCGTGAAGATGCGATAACCTAGGAGTGGTTGTTCTACATAGTTTACTGATTGATGATGTGCAAATCCATGCATTGTAAACGGGACACCCGAAGGTGATTGATCACACTCTTCGCCCTTTCTTTGCTAACCTGGTGTGCACAGCACACCTGCGTTCTCTACCAAGATAGCTCACGCGCACGCGTGCCTTTCCATAATCTTCCTGGCCCGTGTATTTTTTTGTAGACTAGACGCGCGGCGTGCGCGCTGTTCAACCGTTGTGTGCAATTTGGCAGACGGAGATCTGTTTGTTCAGAAAATATTTTCAAGCGCAATCGACCCCTCCCTCCGCGGAGCGTAATTCCGAACAGTGTTCGCCGAAGTGATTGATTTTGACTCGGTTCGTGTTTCAACAATGATGCCTTAAAAACCCCTGCACGCACAACAGGCCCGAGCGAGACATGTCGACAGCCCCCGTAGGCACTTCGGGGTACCAGATACCCGTTTCTGCCTCTGATGCTTTTACCAATGGCGACCCTGGTGAAGGACTCCAAGAAGGCAAGGTGGCAACGGCCGATGGCAGCCACACCGCGAAACATGACGCCCCCTGCAGCGAAGACGACGCCGGGTGAGATAGAGCGTTTGAGTTCGAGTTCCTTGATTTTGCACGCTAGGCGGTTTGCCCGTGCACCAAATAACTCCCTCAGTACGCAGAAACCATGCAGTGTTTCGTCTCGCTTTTTGCGGGGCGTTCATTACGATTCAGGTAGCTAGGAATAATATCCATACCACCTCCATGCAGGTCCTGCCTCTCTTTTGGGCTTCGGGCAAACTGCAGAGAAAGTACAGAATGCTGCTCCACCCGCAGTGTGGCCGAAAATACTCTGTGCTAAGCCTCCGACCAACTCTATGCTGAACGATGCGGATCGATGGGTTTAGTGGTGAGCCCCGCCTTAGTGCAGCAGGAGTGCAGAGTACCTTCCCTGAAGTACGAATAGCACGCGTCAGCCGGTACCTACAGTGTGTGCAAATTCATCAAGCATGTAATCGTAGCGTTCCGTGTGTCCTGCTCGAACAAATTCGAAGGCCAGCGATTGAACGCGGTTACGACTACATCGTGTTAGAGTGTTCACAGCCTGTACACTTAGGGATTGCCGGTGCCCGTGCTTGCATGAACCAAGGTGTCGAAAGCTGATCGGATTGTGTTCGTTCGTGAAGGAGCTATGTCGAACACATTCTCTCAGCAGCATCCAACGCTGCCTCTGAATAACCGATGTGGGAACATGACCTTGACCTTTTCTGGGCGTCCCCCTCGCCCCTCAACCTCGCGCTCGTACGTCACCGCTGACCGTATTCAGGACCCTCATGGATGACACACCGCCTGTCCCGGAAGAGGTCTTGCCGGTATCCTCGGTTGCATGCAACAGAGTCACCCCAAAGAACACTGTCCGAGACGAGCCCATCGTCCAAGCGCCCGCACCAAGCGCGCCTACGGGTGTCGACACCGAGAAGGTGAGAAGCAGACAAACATGAACCACCGTTGGTACAAACCATGTTGCCTCGACCTGGATCGTGCGTAAAGCTACCTAACGAGAGTTGTTTTTGGATTCGGCACAGACCAGATACCTGATTCGAAAGATACGCAGGGCATGTTCGCGCAAACAACGTTGTAGAGCGATCAACAATCCACCAGGATAGCTGGCGCTCATGGTCTCAAACGGCCATGCGCTAGAAAAGCATGGTTTCCTCCGCTCTACCTTGGTTTAGCACTGGGTTGATCGCTGCAGGATTTGGGACTTACCCCTGAACTGTCGCTCCCTTGGCTTGCTTGGAGTCGGGATACGGAGAGTACCCCGTGACCGAACGTTGGTCTGCGGCTTCCTCATGGACCTCAGAACCGAGTGTTGTACTCGATCAAAAAACAATTTGAAGGAGAGTGGAGACAAACGTATCCGAGAATCAAGTACTGACCCTCTCCACACGACCACCTATATATGTAGCTAGGTAATGCCTGGACTCAAAACGGAAACAAGGCAAAGGACCGACATGTTAGTTCTCCAGATAAGAGCTTCTCCGCTCCGCACTCCAAGTTCTTGTAGCACTGCCATTGTCCCGGCGCCGAAGCCCTTGGTAGCTCCTCTTTAGCTAGAGGCATACCTGCCTTACCCACCCACCCGCACCATGCGAATGGCGTCGAGTCGAATACAACGCTCCATTCCGGTAAGGCAAACATCACGCCATCCTCATACCAGAGCGTTTTATCGCTAGTCCACCTCGGCGTTTGATGCTTGGAGAACGCGCACCCGTGCTTGAACGCGATCCGTTTTGGCCTGAAGAGCCGGTTCTACTTCTGTCGGGACAGATCATGATGATGTGCACGCTCTGACAGATCTCCCAGATCGGGGCTACAACAAGGTCACTATGAGAGAAAATGAATTGCGCCGTTCACGCCAGTGCAGTTGAGCAGCCGTGAAGAGGTGAACACCTGCTCGTGGAAATGCATTTATTGCAGAGGCACCCGAAGAGAGGAATGATCACGCTCTTCACCCTTGCGTCGCTACACCGGTGCGCACAGCGTACTCATACTCCCTCCAATCGGTCTGCACGCACGCGTGCATTTCCACCAACGTCCCTCCCGCGGTGAATCGGACAGGCGTTTGCTTGTTCGATCGTTCATAAAATATTTGCAAGCGCGATCGACCCCGCCCTCTGACCAAGGGGATTCGGAACAACGTTCGTGTTAGAAATATCAGTACCAACTGATCAAGACTGACTGCTGTTATTCGTATTCTCTTGAGTACAACACAGTATACGAATTCACATACATCATGAGCGATTTCAGTAGCACAAAACTATACCAGTTTCAGTATGCGCGATAACACACACTAAACGCGGTATAATAAGCTATTAAGGAAGTAAGTTCAACTTGAAGAACGATATTTCGGGAAATGTATCTAGAACGATCCACTGATGGATGCGGTAGATTCCGTAACGGTTCTAAGAATGTTTCCTAGATCGGGCATACTGTCCTAAAAGGTTCTCAGGAACGTTCTCAGTAAAAGTCCAGAGTAAGATTAGAAAGGTTCCCGGAACGTTTCCGGGACGATGCTTTTGGTCTTATAGAACGGTATTTGTTTCCCAGAACGTTCTCGGAACGGTTCCGGACCGATATTGAGGTTCTTCGCAGTTTCGTCGGTAATCGACAAAAACGCTGACCAGGCAGAGCGCACGCCCCTCACTGGAGCTCACTCTGTTTCCTGCCCAGCTCAACAATACAACAAATTTGTACAACATCTGTTTCTCATTTCTCGTTGAACCAAATGTCATTTGGTTGTAGACTCACGTCTACAGTGCACCTCAGCACACCTGTCAACAAGGTGTGGCACACGCGTATTCTGTTACCTTGCTTGCTCACTGCTGCTACCGCCGTAGGACAGGTCCTTTGAACAGATAGACTTCTGACGTGCGTCATCAGCCTATTATCTTGTTTTTATTGAGGACCTCAATTCAGCAGATCTGACGTTGATCTGACGTTAACTGAAAAGAACACACCAAGCAATCTAACACCAGCAACACTACCAGGGAAGTGTTCTTGACTACACAGTCTTAGCAGACCCTAAGCCTCTGATTTTCGACAGTTCGCCGGTGATTGATGTTGACTCGTTTTGTGTCCCAACATTGATTTCTTGAAAACCCTATGCACGCACAACAGATCTGTGACCTCGACGGCATTTCGGGGGACCTGGAGCCCGCGCTCGCATCACCACCAGTCGCGTTTCTGGACGCCTTGGCTGCTACTGACGACGCTGCCGCCCGCTGGTAGGTGCACTTTGGCTCGAAGGGGAGGGCGCATGTACAATGATTGACTGTAGAATACCGAGAGCGGCCAGATAAGGAAAGAATGGACGAGAGACAGACCGGCAGAGAGGCAAAGAGGCTGAAAGAGAAAAAGAGAGATGAACAGATATTGTAGCGATGTCTGGACGGAATTACGTGACATTTTCGGTTGTGTTGCAATTTTTCGGGTGCCGCACAAATCCCTCTATGGATGGATGTGTCAAACACCTACCAACCGAGTTCTTGTGTTATCTACCAACATCGATGTTCTCAACAATCCCTGCACGCACAACAGGTCCAAGATGTACGTAATCCGGTGGACCAGGTGCCCGCTACTGCCCCTGGTGCCGGTACCAACGGCGACCCTGGTGAAGGGCTTGACGAGGACAGAATGGCAAGGGGCGAAAACCACCACACCGCAAAATACGCCTTGCAGTGTGGATTTCGCGGAGTGAGATGCTGCATTTGAGTTGAAGTGTGGATGATATCGCTAGGCGGTTCCGACCGTGCAGAAGAAATCAAATGACGCGTTGCAACCGGTCGCCCGGGCGGTCTAGTGGTAATGTCGAAACCGCTATTAACACAATTTTCGCCAAATTCAGAGTCAACTTTGAGATTGACAAAGTCGTGAGTTTGTATTCCCATGGGGTTAAAAAATTTAACTGTGCAGGTGGAAGAAATTAATAAAAGCTGAAAAACTCTCGTGAGACCAAATTTCGACGTTAGCACCGTTGACGAGGGACAGGGACGGCTGGACCCTCCTCGCTATTAAAAACAAAAATTCAGCGTGCACCACAGTAGGAAGGTGGGGCGTCTGAAAATGAAACAATTTCCCGGTGTTTACTCCCTCCCGTGTCACCCTGGATGGTTGTAAATTAGCTGTACGCAACGGAAACAATGAACACAAAAGTGTACTGTAGTCATCTACTATACTGAGAGTGTAGTACACGTCTCACCACAAAAAATGGGGGGACTGTTGCACATAAGCAGAACTGTTGCGAGTGTTTTGTCTCGCATCTGTGACACATTGTTTCCGCTCCCGGAGACAAGGAAGAAGACTCATACCACCTCCACGCAGCCCCGGCTCCCCTTTGGGCTGCGCGTGAACTGCAAAGAGGGTGCCGCGGGCTTATCCACCGGTATTGTGGCCGCCCATATTCTGTGCTGCGCCTCCGACCGACTCTAAATACCGAAGCAGCAGGCGAAAATGCTGTATCAGTCACCCAACCTCCCGAACATCGACAACCTTGACAGTTTAGGACTACAGACGTGATCGGAATCTCAGTACAAAGTATTGATGGCCTTTGGCGTGTGGATCAGCTTTCCGTTCCCTCTCTGCACGTTGATCCCAGCCCCAACCCCTGTTGGTATGCACAGAGAAGGATACAACGGGAACGACCGCATGTGCCTCGAAGCTCAAACATATGGCCATACTAAACCACCAAGGAAAGGGACAAGAAAATACATGTGTTTTTGTTTGGCTGTAAAAGGTGTGGAGAGTTCGGCTGATGGTAATTTCTCAACTGGGGATAGAACCGCATGCGATGGCAATGGTCCGGCAGTGAAGGGAAGAATCCAACGAGTCTTCCCCCCCTGCCCTTCCCGGGTAAGTGAGTGTTTTCCCCCCAATACGGACCAGTTTAATCAAGACGGGGTGAGCTTTCAGTCGGTATGGGTAATGATACACTCATCCAGGCGTCTGTTGGAGTTGAGCATCGGAGCCCTACGTGTCCTATTCTTTTGTCCGGTCTGGTCAACATGGAGCTCAGGCACAAATTCCACTTGAAGGCGTCTGAGAAGAAGTCGTCTGCCTCAGGCAACATTGATTCTTACCCAGACTGCCGCCAATGTTTGAACTTTTGAACCAGGCTCGGTGGATCGACTACCTTGTGCTCCGAGGATGATGGCCAGGACGTCAGTGACTTGCTCGTCGTGAAGTCTCCTGGCAGCGATCAACGTGACGTGTTGGCGTCCGCTTCCGCACAGACCGCCCCGATCGTCGATGGCAACGGCGACAGGTGACACGGAACCTGAACTCTGGGAGTGGTCCTGATGTTAGATACATAGTCTCGGAAGTATCTGTGGCGGCATTTTTCTTTCAGCCTGCAGCAAACAAACGTGTCTGAGGCTTTGCTCCTGGTTGATGCTGTGTTAATAAAATCTGAATCCGATTCTGGTCCAACCTAAGCCGAGGTCCCGTCGACAGTAAGCCAACCCCCCTCCCACCCCCCCTCTCTCGGCGGAAGCAGCCCGAACCTACCGATCGTGCTACCACCACACGCGGCCGCTGAAAAGGGCCCTGGACAAGACGACGGGCCAGAAGGCACAGAAGTGGAGTCACGGCGCCTCCCCAACCAGGACGAAGCATCTACCGAGGGAGATCATCCCGAAGAAGAGGCCATGACGAACGGCCTCTCTCGCCCTTCCTCCCCGAGCTGGATCGGAGCTCGCCATGTTGCGACCCATGACGAACCTCAGATTCGTGGCGATTCAGCGCCTGGAGCACCCGCTTCTGCTGCCTCGGACATGTTGACCTGGGTGGAATACAAGTACTTTGGCATTGCTGTGGTCGGCTTGTTGCTGGTGGTTCTTACCGTCAAGAGCAGAGTCGGGATGGAGATGGTTGCTGCGGCCATGCTGGCGATGTCGCTGGCTCGGGGTCGGGTGCCGCACGGGCGCGTGGCGGAGCCAAGGCGCTGGCACTCCTCCGGCGTGGGGCGAGTGGTGCTTGTGGCGAAGATCGCCATGGTGGACGGCTTGAGGGCGTTGGTATCATGGGTGTCAGAGCGTGATTGGGTGAGCTCAACTTCCGCCTGGACGGGGGCATCTGCACCTACGTCGCACTGGCGGCGTTCGGAATGTTGCGGTCAGACGTCACGAGCAGGATCAAGAACTGGGTGCCTTCGGTGCTTACGCGGGCGTTCTCGGTTGCTCGGAACCAAGTGTCGCGAGCACGGGCGGTGGACTTCCCGACCTGGCTCACTATCGTCGAGGAGACGTGGATGTCTCTTTCGGTGGTGATCCTGGCGGCCACGTCCAAGATCACGCCGATCGATGAGTCCAGCCCATACATGAAAGTGATATCAAAATCTGATATGGCTAAGTGGAATGCTTGGTGGTACGACTATCGCTGGGTGGTTGTGGGCACGTTGATGCCGCTCTTTCTCGGCGTCATGAGGATGGTCACGAACGACATCATTTCTATGACGATGCTGGCGATGTGCCGGGTTCGGGGTCGGTTGCCGCAAGGACGCGCGGCGAGGCCGTATCACTGGCACACCCTCCGCCCGGCGGCGGTGGCAGTTGTGGCGAAGATCGTTGTGGTCGATGGCCTGAGGGCGCTGGTGTGGTGGGTGTCAGAGCAAGTTGCGGCGAACTTTGTGTCTGGCTGGAGGGAGGTCTTCTGCTGGTCGGTCGTGCTAGGTTCCGGGGCCTACATGCGCTCGTATACTCTTGACGTCATGAACAGAGTCACGAAAGGAATGGTTGCCGTGGGCACGTGGGTAAACTCGACCGGTTTTCACCAGAGGTCTCCAGGGCGCGGGGCGGAGCCACCGCGTTGGCACCCATTCCGCGCGGCGATGGCCATATTCACTGCAGGGTTGGTTGCGATGATCGTTGACCGTATCGCTGAGGCGGGTGGATGGAGCGCATCAGTGGTGTGGGCGTCACGCGGGGTCGCCGTGCTTGCGGCTGCAGCGGCATTGATGGCCTGGGTGATGGTGGTGTACGTGGCGGCAGCTGGGATTTTCTTCGTATGCACCTACCGCATGACATTTCCGATTCGAATCCTTGTCCGGATCTTCGAGCTCCACGACAAGTGGGGAGAACCCAACACCCTTCAGGTGCGCGAGTGGCGACGTAGCGTTGGACCACGTCCGAACACCAATGTGCCCTAACACCAAAATCACCGGTGTTTGCTGCGTCTCCTCGTTCGGGAAGATAAACATTTACTGTTCGTTGTAGACACGTGTACGTTCCAGACAAGGATGAGTCGCACGACAGCATTCTATCCCTAGCTCCCATAATCAAGGGTGTACGCCCACCGTCGGTGGTGTTCCGTGTCTGTGTCAACCTTTCTAGAGAATAGTGGGATCGCTCTGGTGAAACATGAAGCGTCGATCGAGGCCCAATGCCTTCGTTCGCCCCCCCCATCGAGCATGGGCAATCAATCACCTGGACCCATGTGGTATACTATCTACCGCTGGTGTACCTTAACAAATATTTCAGTTATTGGTAAACCAGGAGCAAATCAGTTGTCTTGCACTCCAAGGGTCTTGTACGAACCCACGTGTGGTTCGTAGAGATTCGAGTTCTTGGAAGCGTTGACTCTGAGGATAAAAAGGTGTGTTCTACGATCGCGATCCCCAGTCACTCCCGTTCCAACCATCGTCGGGGCTACACTAAACACTGAATTTTCCCACGCCCCTCATGCCACCTGTTTGTTTGGCAGCTCCGCTGCGACTTGGTCGGCAGGATAAACCATCCATCATCGATGCCTTCGGGTACAATACCAAACACATTCGAGACAAAACACGGTGCCTTTGGTACAGCATATCCCTACCATTACCACCCCACCACCCACCGGGCGACTGCGTTCCCACGTAAAGCTCTGCCTTTCTTACGGTAAAAAATGTCAAGCAACATGCAAGCACAAAAAACGGGCAAGCATTGCAGTAGGAATTTTATACCTATGTGATCCCGGCTGATATAATTTATGCGAAAAAAATACATGGTACTTCTACTCCTTTGGGTGTCGTACGACTGGCGCCCGATTAAACTAGGACACAAGGCGGACACAAGCAACAAGGGGAAAGAGGCAACGCGTGCTCTGGAAGGGAGGCTGCTCTGCATCCATCCATCCATCACCGACGCCCTACGGTACAACACTAAGCATACTTGAGATACACCCGGCACGCTTCGTATAACACGGCCTTTCTAGACAAAGTCAATCACCACCACAGGTAGCACCGGAAGGATGGTACGCCCATCGGGGGGAGGTTTTGTTTGCCTGCACCCAACACGGAAATCAGCGCTAAGGCGCTCAGTAACTCCCGCGGGCGGTTAGTGATCCGAAAACCGTTCCAATACTCCCAGCTCTGCATCAAACCGGAGTGGCACGTGATGATGCCCACAGAACAACCTAAGCTATGACACGGACGGTTGTCCGACAAAACTTCTCACAACGCCAAGAGAAACTCCATCTAACTCGTGACCAGAGGAATTGCACTGAGCACAACAAATTCAACAATCCCGACAATCCAGCTCATCTCTGCCAGGCGTGACTTGAATCCTCAATTGAAACCACTGCACCACGACCCCCCCTTGGGCGACTGCAAGAGGGGCGTGGCCTATTGAGATTATGACTCGTCCCGCTGATGTAATGTTGTCTCTGAGTTCCTTATGCACGGTTGCCCGTCGGGTCCAGCGTCTGAACACGTTTGTTCATGGTCGAACAAACAACAAACAACACGAAGAAGCCATAGAAAACCATGGGCCCCCCTCAACCCCCCTAGCAAAAGCCGCTGGAGTTGAAAGCGAAGAGAGGTTGATCCCAACACACAGGTTTTGACACGAACTTTGGAGTTTTCGTTATCATCGGCGAACTACACAAAGTGCAAGTACAAAAACAGACATAAACCACGGAGCAAGTACGACCACGGGGAGGAGCCGTACGAGTGACTTCCCTCATCAAAAACGAACCAACTGTACGTGCCACACGTGTGAATTTAGTACTTTTCCTCTGCCCAAACACCGTCATCTCCAAGCACCACCGAAGAGATATCTTCTTTGCCGGGAGGGTTCGGAGTTAACAAACCCACCCGCGTACACCAGGTGTGGAGTTGGTCAGACAACCCAAAAGGGCTCCTCTATGTATCATACCCCGTGTTTCTGTCTAACTGGATATAGCCCCGTCACGCATGAACGATTCTCTTCCCGCAACGAAGACTCGCTACGCTCAATGAGAAGCGTCCACATCAGCACCTTCTACAGGTTAGGTGCTCTCCGAACCCTGCACAAGCTCCAGCGGTACCGTAACTACCGTTCCAGACTCCCATAGATAGTACTTCTGACGCTTCATGGAATATGGAACTTAAGTACCCGCCGCACCGCAACTACCGTCCTACACGATAGAGATCAAATCTGACGTTATCGAAGTGGGACGTAGGAATCCGGCACCCGGCGGTACAACACCGCCACAGCGTTGCGACTGACGCAAGCGGACGAGACCGAGAGGATCTCCTCGTCGTTGCACAGCCACCACTCGGACCCTGCCTTCGAGTCCTTCCGCACGAGGGTCATGTTGTGCCCGCTGGTGGCCCCAGTGCTGCATGACGGCTACCGCCATGTAGTGCGTCGTTCTTGCTGGTGAGTTCTTGTTGCGGGTCAAGCAAAATACAGAGAACACGGCCAAGGGAAAGGGGAAGAGTCGTCAGTTCAAGATGCAGGACGAGGTTTAAACCAAGAGACTACGACTTCGGGACGAGTTGGAAAATCGGGGAGCGCTCCGTGCTGGCCGGTCCTCCCCATCCCTGGGGAAAGGGTAACGTACAGTAGTAGCGAGATGTGGACCAGTCACCAACAACAACGATAACCACAATGAACAAACTCTCTTGCCGATCTGAGGAATACCAACCAGAGGGTAAAAGACCAGCCGCGAGTCAGCCAAGGGGCATCACCCAATATATGCAAGGCTTCTTTCGTGAACTCCAAGCCAGTCTGCATCACTACGGCGCTTGCCTCGAAGATCCTGCGTGTTAATGAGAATGGATGCACGGAATGACAAGATGGACAGTCATCCCTCGCCATAATCTCTAAGTAGGGGTTGTCCGGCCTAGATGAAGCATCACTTTAGAAAACCCGGAGCATCTCAAGCTCCATCACAGAAGTCGGGCTGAAGATAGGCTATTCAATGAATTTTGGGCCAGCTCGCGGTTAGGTGGTTGATACTGAGAGTTGTTTGACTCAATGTTCTCAACCGTTGCAACCTTCTATTACGCTACGTTCATCTAAACACGTTGGTGCAGGTGTGGGTAAGCTTGTGTAACAACATGGCGTTCACGGCATGGGAGATTGAAGTCTCACTCAGTTGAAGTTCGAAAGATCGGGACGAAGAACGATTTCAGCGAAGAAGCACTTCGTTGCACGATCTTTCCACCAACCACACCTGCACCGACATGTTCAGATGAACTTCGCCTCAATGGAAAGGCTTAGGTTCCAATCGTTGGACGTCAATAACATTGAGTTGAATGTATCAACCATCTAGCCACGAGCTTACCGGAAAATCATCGAATAGCCTTGCTTCAGCCCGACTAACGCGATGGAGCTCGAGCTACTCGGGGAATTCTAAAGTGATGCTTCATCAAGTGTACCTGCATGCTTTCTTCTGCACCCTCGCTGATGCTGCACGCCGGACAACCCCTAATTAGAGGTTGTCGCGAGGGGTGACTGTCCCTCTTGTCTTTCCGTCCATCCATTCTCACTAACACGCAGGATCTTCGAGGCAAGCGCCGTAATGAAGCAGACTGGTTCGGAGTTCACCAAAGAAGCCTTAACACATGTTGCGTGATGCCCCTTGGCTGACTCGCGAAGTCCCGAGCCGGAGGGTCTTCTTCTCCTGTGGAATGCAACATGTGTAAATGGTAAGGAGCGCGTTACGCCCACACGATTTCAGGACAAATCCAAAAACGCGCTTCTTTGATTTTGGCATTCTCTTCGTCGTGGAGTATTCGAGCGTTGAAAATCGGTCCAGGGGGTGTGCCATCTACTGCCATCTACGATACCTTCGTTGGAATTCACCATGTATACCTGTAGGGTCAACGGCTTGTCGGTATCTCGTTCAAAAACCGCGACTGACTCCGGAGGTATCTGCGCAAAGGGCACAAGAGGTAATGTGTGCACTGTAGGTCCTGGAAGCAAGAAAGCCTCAACAGTAGGAACAAGGATCCTGCAGCACGGGCCCAAAGGGGGTGCACCTCCTTGAAAACGTGCTTGCTTGGTGTCGTCGTGCATGTATCATAAAAGTACGTAGAGGGAAGACCCAAGATACAAATACAAATTCACACCGAAGCACTTGCACTCTGCTTTACCTGGGTGCACTTGTAGAGTCTGGTCTGAAGGAATTGCTACGGTAACCGTTGTTGTGTTAAACCTTTTAAACCGCCTGTCGTGGTGACCTTTCCATGGAAGAACTTCCCCTCAAACTTCAAAAATATTCTATTCAGATGTGTATGGATATGGACACGTATTGAACGAGGGTTTGGNGGGGGGGGGGGGGGGGGGGGGGGGGGGGGGGGGGGGGGGGGGGGGGGCAGGTGCGATGTGCCGTGTTGCATGTCGTCTCTTATCGGCGAAAAGGTTCAGTCTGTAGTCTGTAATCTACTTCATAGGTATCTACATGTAGTGCAATGTGGACTGCCCTGTAGCTTCAACGCTACATCAGAATGAAGTATTTACCTCTCAGTACAGCAGTAGTACAGCAGTAGTAGTCTACTGCTGTGTACCCCACTTTTGAGCTCGGCGGGAACAACCAACACGTACATGCAAGCAGAGCACCCACACACGCGGCGCCTTTGTGCTTTGTATGCAGCACCGACCATGTGAGGGCGAGATCAGTTTGGCTTGAGCATCACTGCTCTTTTCAGTACCATCTCTGTTGTTTAGCACTCCATGTATCTGTAATTCGTAGGTGGTACTTTACAGGACACGAAGGACATCGGCGGCCACCGGCTGCTTGCTGCACTGGGTTGCGGCGATGCCGCGACCCGCCGCGAAATGTTGTAGCGTTGTAGCACCGCTTTTTATGGCAGCACAATGTTGTACAAGAAGCTGCATTTCTGCAACTTTTCTTGCAGCTTTGCTAATGTACGCTCAGTATAGGAGCTAACAGTTGCACTAAACGTTCTGCAACTTTAGTTCCGCAGCGAAAAGCTGCAATCTGGCCGAAAAGTTTTACAGTTTTTCTCGAGTCGGGAAGGGGTGAGAAAGCTGCACGGCGGAAAATTATACCGGTTCACGTCAAGCTGCTACCCCTACCGCACACGAAGACCCTCTTCAGCATCGATTGTGGGAAGGCTGTGATCACCGATACCTCGACGAATCCTGAACGAGTTGCCTCATGAATGGTATCTGGAAGGAGGTGATTCCATAGACTGTTGGGAAATGCCAATGTTTGGGGCCGTGAGGTGCTGAACGCGTCGGGAAAAACAGTTTGTCTTGTGTACAACCGTCAACGGCCGCGAGCGGAGTTCAAGTTTGATGTGTTTGACCGCCACGGGTTTGGTAATCCACCGACAACTTTCCGAAGGAGGAAGCAACAGCAATAGCAAGGCCGCTTGGTTGGAGGTAGCTTTCTGCTCCATCTCTAATGCCCAAAGTTTGGTGCCGTGGGGGAAAAAGTTTTGATCGACCCTAAAGAACCCACGTCAGAGAGCGGTTGGTTCAAGTTCTCGAAGGGATTTTGCGCATGGTTTGGTTTTCCAGCGATAACTTTTGGAAGGAGAAGGCAAAAGCAACAGCAATGCCATCCCGAGGGAGCTAGCTCTACCCAGCATCTTTCTGGTACCAGGTTAGGTGCCTTGGGTTATTGTGAGAATGGAGAAAAAAGGTTGCAACCACCCTTTCCCACACGCTGTGACCGTTTTCTTCGTGGTGCAAAAAAAAAGGCGTGTGCCTCCTTCTCGCCGTTGAGAAAAAAACAATTCACGCCCGCATTCCGCCAGTCCCGTGCACAAAACTTTTTTTCTCCCAACTACCCAACACCTTCCTTCTGGACCTTCCCAGCATAACATACAGATAGATGGACAAGACGGCTACCAAACTGTCCCGTTGAGCCTGTTACCCAAAGGGGAGATATCGCTGTGTGGGGCTCGGGAAACCTTGGAAATACAGGTAGCTTTCTCTGACGATATGAATTCATTGCTTATCTATCTTCGACTCTTTTCCTAGATAGAGATGGATTCGTTGGGTCATGGTTAGTCTACTTTAGAAAATATTAAAAAACAAAGAGCGTGCATCAAAAGGTCCACTGACGAAGTTTGGAAGAAAAGCTGCAGGAAAAGTTTGCAGCTCCTCTGGCAACACTGCTTTGGTCTTATCTCGAATGGGTAGTCTTTCTGTGTTTTGTGTTTCCTAACGATGTCCTGCCACAAAAAGCGGTGTAACGTGGTATTATTGGTCAACGAAGGAGTTGAAGACATTCCTGAACACAAGCCCGACTCCCATGGTTGGAGTTTCAAAGCCCTGCTTTGGTCAGTCGCTACACTCCGACCGCTTTGGGTGTCGCGCACTTTTCTGTGAGCACACCAGCCGTCAAACACAGGCAGGCCCGATTCATCGAAGCATGACGAGCGAACAAACGCAGCGTACATGCATCTTTCGGCAGACCCACATCATGAGTGCAAGTGGACGCTATTCATTTCTCAAGCAGCCTACGCGAGACACTCACGAGAGAACGTCCCTGTCCACCAGTCACCACTTCTTCTTTGCCTCCGCCCCCGCACCACCAATGGCGTTGTCGTCGCCGTCGTCGTCGCCATCTTCATCAACATCTAGCGGCACACCGAAAACGTAGTCTAAGTCTAAACGTTTTTGAATCGACAAAAAAATCAATTCCTTGCCGATGCCGCCTGCGAACAAGATCACCGCTGGATCATCCATCGACCATGATGACGGCGCCCATGAATCCTCTCCCTCGAGACAGCAACAGCCCTTCCGTTGCCGCGCTGTCCGGAGCAGCCGTCTCGCCATCTCGAACGAGGAATCTTCGGCCGCATGACTTCGTTGAAGAAGAGACAACGGCGCGGTGGTTGGCCGCAACGGCAAGGCTGAGCAGGTCGATCCACAGCAGCAGCAGCACTGCTGCAGCACCCGAGAGGAAAGGGCGAAGACATCGCCCATCTCGACTGGGACGAAAGCGGAGGCGCTACACCAGCGGCAGCGGCCTCTTGTGGCTACGCCTCATCAAGCACGCGTGTGCAGAGCAGCACGACGACACACAAAGCGGGCAGAGTGTATAATAGAGCGACCGACCAATCAGGGCGTTCCAAAGCATGCCGGCAACACTGGCTTCTTGGGTGTGCAAGGCACAGGCGTTTTCCGTCTGGTAAAAAAAAAAAGAAGGCGAAACGGCCGATTCCGCCGCATATTTGGCAACAGCGCCCACACAACAACCGCTGTTCATCCCTTCTTGTGTCATCAAGCCAAGGCCTGATCCACTCCAAGAATCCAGCCTGTGCATCACCGAACCCATTTTTCGAGATCGAGCAGTGTATCTCCTTGCGCATAGGCAATATGACTCGTGCCGGTGGCTTCTTCGCCGCGCTCATCGTCCTGCTGCTGTTCATGGTCACCAACCTGGCTCAAGCGCTAGATTCCTCTGCCTTTGAGGCCGCGCTGGATGCCGCTGAGGAAGCTTTGGCGTCAGCACTGCGAGCCGCGCGGGTGGGTGAAAAGGGGAGGGCAAACAGACAAGTAGACTGCTGAAGATGCAGAGAGACCGGTGGAGGGGAAGCGAGGCAGAGAGGGAGATAGACATATAAAGGCGCCTACTAGTACATCACAAGATCGCGAACGGGTAGTCTACAGGAGTGTTGAAATCCTCAATCCTCCATTTCGTGCGGAGAACATCCAGCGCACGCGCATCATGCATATGCCCACAAATCGAAAATTGGCGCCCGTAGGGAGGGAGGGGAGTTTTGGCTGCTATTGGAGTGGGCGGGGAGTGTGGGGGGAAATGAACCGGATCCCCGGATAATGCTTGGCATTTTCGCTGAGGCTGCCGCTGCTGCTGTTTCTCTGTGTGTGCGAATGTTGTCTGGGCTTAGTGACCCCCGAGAGGTGGCGGGCATCACCTTGCGACCCCAAGGCGTGTCTTTGGGAATATTTTCATGCACACCCCGAACATCCCTTCTTGGCGCAGCCTCTACAGCGCTACGGCAGCAGCAGACTACATTATTGTCGTCGATGGAATAGTCTATGCATGCTGTCGAGGACACAGCAGCAGTTCAATCTGTAGGTTGATTTGCCAGATGGAGGCTACAACAAGGTCACTATTCTTCACGCCACGGCGTAGCCAAGCAGCCGTGAAGATGCGATAACCTTCGAGTGGTTATTATACTCATAGAACAACATGATGTGCAAACCCATGCTTTGCAAAGGTTCCACCCGGAGGTGATTGATCACACTCTTCCCCCTTGCTTCGCTAACCCGGTGTGCACAGCACACCTGCGTTTTCTCCCAAAATAGCTCACGCGCACGCGTGTCTTTCCGTAAGCCCCCTGCCCCGTGTATTTTTGTGTGGACTAGACGCGCGGCGTGCGCGCTGTTCAACCGCTGTATGTAATTTCGCAGTCCGAGATTCTTCGTTCAGAAAATATTTTCAAGCGCGATCGACCCCTCCCTCCGAGGAGGGTAATTCCGAACAGTGTTCGCCAAGGCGATTGTTTTTGACTCGGTTCCTGTTCCAACAACGATGCCTTGAAAAAACCCTGCACGCACAACAGGCCCGACCGGGACATGTCGACCGCCCCGTAGGAACTTCGGGGTACCAGGTACCCGTTACTGCCTCTGACGCTGCTACCAACGGCGACCCTCGTGAAGGACTCCACGACGGCAAGATGGTAACGGCCGATGGCGGCCGCACCGCGAAATTTGACGCCCCCAGCAGCGTGGACGTCGCGGGGTGAGATGCTGCGTCTGAATTCATTTCCGATGATTGTGCACGGTACGCGGTTCTGCCCGTGCACCAAACAACACCCTCCACACGCAGAAACTACAATATGCAGTGTTTCATCTCGCATTTTTCGGGGCATTCTTTACACTCCCAGTGGTTTGGAACAATATCCATACCACCTCCATGCAGACCCTGCCCCTCTTTTGGACTTCGGGTAAACTGCAGAGAGAGTACAGAGTGCTGATCCATCCGTAGAGTGGCCGCCAATATTCTGTGCTGAGCCTGCGACCATCTTTGTGATGAACAACGCCGATCGATGGGTTTCGCGGTAAGCCCCTCCTTAGTGCAGCAGGAGTGCAAAGCAACTTCCCTGATGTACGGTTAGCACGCATCAGCCCGTACCTACATGCCATAAATCGAGCATGTCGTCGTAGCGTTCCGTTTGGCGTGTCCTGCTCGAATCACTTCATAAGACAACGGTTGAACGCGGTTACGACCACACAAGTGTTCATAGCCTGTGCCTGTACCCTTGGGGATCGCCGGTGCCCGTGCTTGCATGAACAAAGTGTGGAAAGCTGATCGGATTGCGTTCGTTCGTGAAGGAGCTATATCGAGCACTTTCTCTCAGCAGCATCCAACGCTGCTTCTGAAAAACCAATGTGGCAACATGTCCTTGACCTCTTCTGGACCCCCTCGCCCCTCACCCTTGCGCTCGCACGTCGCCGCTGACCGTATTCAGGACCCTCTTGGATGACACAACACTTGGCCCGGGAGAGGTCTTGCCGGCATCCTCAGTTGCATGCAACAGAGTCACGCCAGAGAACACTGTCCGAGACGAGCCCATCGTCCAGGCGCCCGCACCAAGCGCGCCTACGGGTGTCGACACCGAGAAGGTGAGAAGCAGACAAACATGAACCACCGTTGGTATACACCATGTTGCCTCGACCTGGATCGTGTGCACAGCTACCTAACGAGAGTTGTTTTTGGATTCGGCACAGACCAGAGACCCGATTCGAAAGATACGCAGGGCATGTTCGCGCAAACAACGTTGTAGAGCGATCAACAATCCACCAGGATAGCTGGCGCTCATGGTCTCAAACGGCCATGCGCTAGAAAAGCATGGTTTCCTCCGCTCTACCTTGGTTTAGCACTGGGTTGATCGCTGCAGGATTTGGGGCTTACCCCTGAACTGTCGCTCCCTTGGCTTGCTTGGAGTCGGGATACGGAGTGTACCCCGTGACCGAACGTTGGTCTGCGTCTTCCTCATGGACCTCAGAACCGAGTGTTGTACTCGATCAAAAAACAATTTCAAGGAGAATGGAGACAAAAGTATCCGAGAATCAAGTACTGACCCTCTCCACACGACCACCTATATATGTAGCTAGGTAATGCCTGGACTCAAAACGGAAACAAGGCAAAGGACCGACTTGTTAGTTCTCCAGATACGAGCTTCTCCGCCCCGCACTCCAAGTTTCTTGTAGCACTGCCATTTTCCCGGCGCCGAAGCCCTTGGTAGCTCCTCTTCAGCTAGAGGAATACCTGCCTTACCCACCCACCCGCACCATGCGAATGGCGTCGAGTCGTACACAGCGCTGCAATCGGGTAAGGCAAACATCACGCCATCCTCATACCAGAGCGTTTTATCGCTAGTCCACCTCGGCATCTGATGCTTGGAGAACGCGCACCCGTGCTTCAACCCGGTCGGTTTTGGCCTGAAGAGCCAGTCTACTTCTGCAGGAACAGATCATGATGCTTAGCACGCACCGACAGATCTCCCAGATGGGGGCTACAACAAGGTCACTATGAGAGAAAATGAAGTGCGCCGTTCACGCCAGTGCAGTTGAGCAGCCGTGAAGATGTGATCACTTTCTGGTGGAAATGCATTTATTGCAGAGGCACCCGAAGGTGATTGATCACGCTCTTCACCCTTGCTTCGCTACACCGGTGTGCAAAGCGTACTTCATTCTCCCTCCGATCGGCCCGGACGTCCGCGTGCATTTCCACCAACTTCCCTGCCGTGTCGAATCGGACAGTCGTTCGTGCGTTCGTTAGTTCATAAAACCTTTACAAGTGCGATCGACCCCGCCCTCTGAGCAAGGGGATTGGGAACAGCGTTCGCCAGTGATTGATGTTGACTCGTATTGTGTCCCAACATTGATTTCTTGAAAACCCTCTGCACGCACAACAGATCCGTGACCTCGACGGCATTTCGGGGGACCTGGAGCCCGCGCTCGCATCACCACCAGTTGCGTTTCTGGAAGCCTTGGCTGCTACTGAAGACGCTGCCGCGTCAGCACGACGCCCGCTGGTAGGTGCACTTTGGCTCGAAAGGGAAGAACGCATGTACAATGATTGACTGTAGAATACCGAGAGCGGCCAGATAAGGAAAGAACGGAAGAGAGACAGACCGGCAGAGAGGCAAAGAGGCTGAAAGAGGAAAAGAGAGATAAAAAGATAGCAATGTCTGGACGGAATTACGTGACATTTTCGGTTGTGTTGCAATTTTTCCGGGTGCCGCACAAATCCCTCTATGGATGGATGTGTCAAACACCTACCAACCGAGTTCTTGTGTTATCTACCAACATCGATGTTCTCAACAATCCCTGCACGAGTAACAGGTGCAAGATGTACGTAATCCGGTGGACCAGGTGCCCGCTACTGCCCCTGGTGCCGGTACCAACGGCGCCCCTGGTGAAGGGCTTGACGAGGACAGAATGGCAAGGGGCGAAAACCACCACACCGCAATATACGACGCCCCTTGCGGTGTGGACGTCGCGAGGTGAGATGCTGCATTTGAGTTCAAGTGTGGATGATATTGCACGCTAGATGGTGCTGACCGTGCAGAAGAAATCAAATGACGCGTTGCAACCGGTCGCCCGGGTGGTCTAGTGGTAATCTCGAAACTGCTATTAACACAATTTTCGCCAAATTCAGAGTCAACTTTGAGATTGACAAAGTCGTGAGTTTGAATTCCCATGGTGTTAAATATTTTAACTGTGCAGGTGGAAGAAATCAATAAAAGCTGAAAAACTCTCGTGAGACCAAATTTCGACGTTAGCACCGTTGACGAGGGACAGGGACGGCTGGACCCTCCTCGCTATCAAAAACAAAAATTCAGCGTGCACCACAGTAGGAAGGTGGGGCGTCTGAAAAGAAAACAAAGCCACGATGATTACCCCCTCCCGTGTCACCCTGGATGGTTGTAAATTAGCTGTACGCAACGAAAACAATGAACAAAAGTGTACTGTAGTCATCTACTACACTGAGAGTGTAGTACACGTCTCACCACAAAAAATGGGGGGACTGTTGCCATAATAATAGGACGAAAATACACACACATAAGCAGAACTGTTGCGAGTGTTTTGTCTCGCATCTGTGACACGTTGTTTCCGCTCCCGGAGACAAGGAAGAAGACTCATACCACCTCCACGCAGCCCCTGCTCCCCTTTGGGCTGCGCGTGAACTGCAAAGAGGGTGCCGCGGGCTTACCCACCGGTATTGTGGCCGCCCATGTTCTGTGCTGCGCCTCCGACCGACTCTAAATACCGAAGCAGCAGGCGAAAATGCTGTATCAGTCACCCAACCTCCCGAACATCGACAACCTTGACAGTTCAGGACTACAGACGTGATCGGAATCTCAGTACAAAGTATTGATGGCCTTTGGCGTGTGGATCAGCTTTCCGTTCCCTCTCTGCAGGTTGATCCCAGCCCCAACCCCTGTTGGTATGCACAGAGAAGGATACAACGGGAACGACCGCATGTGCCTCGAAGCTCAAACATATGGCCATACTAAACCACCAAGGAAAGGGACAAGAAAATACATGTGTTTTTGTTTGGCTGTAAAAGGTGTGGAGAGTTCGGCTGATGGTAATTTCTCAACTGGGGATAGAACCGCATGCGATGGCAATGGTCCGGCAGTGAAGGGAAGAATCCAACGAGTCTTCCCCCCCTGCCCTTCCCGGGTAAGTGAGTGTTTTCCCCCCAATACGGACCAGTTTAATCAAGACGGGGTGAGCTTTCAGTCGGTATGAGTAATGATACACTCATCCAGGCGTCTGTTGGAGTTGAGCATCGGAGCCCTACGTGTCCTATTCTTTTGTCCGGTCTGGTCAACATGGAGCTCAGGCACAAATTCCACTTGAAGGCGTCTGAGAAGAAGTCGTCTGCCTCAGGCAACATTGATTCTTACCCAAACTGCCGCCAATGTTTGAACTTTTGAACCAGGCTCGGTGGATCGACTACCTTGTGCTCCGAGGATGATGGCCAGGACGTCAGTGACTTGCTCGTCGTGAAGTCTCCTGGCAGCGATCAACGTGACGTGTTGGCGTCCGCTTCCGCACAGACCGCCCCGATCGTCGATGGCAACGGCGACAGGTGACACGGAACCTGAACTCTGGGAGTGGTCCTGATGTTAGATACATAGTCTCGGAAGTATCTGTGGCGGCATTTTTCTTTCAGCCTGCAGCAAACAAACGTGTCTGAGGCTTTGCTCCTGGTTGATGCTGTGTTAATAAAATCTGAATCCGATTCTGGTCCAATCTAAGCCGAGGTCCCGTCGACAGTAAGCCAACCACCCTCCCACCCCCCCTCTCTCGGCGGAAGCAGCCCGAACCTACCGATCGTGCTACCACCACACGCGGCCGCTGAAAAGGGCCCTGGACAAGACGACGGGCCAGAAGGCACAGAAGTGGAGTCACGGCGCCTCCCCAACCAGGACGAAGCATCTACCGAGGGAGATCATCCCGAAGAAGAGGCCATGACGAACGGCCTCTCTCGCCCTTCCTCCCCGAGCTGGATCGGAGCTCGCCATGTTGCGACCCATGACGAACCTCAGATTCGTGGCGATTCAGCGCCTGGAGCACCCGCTTCTGCTGCCTCGGACATGTTGACCTGGGTGGAATACAAGTACTTTGGCATTGCTGTGGTCGGCTTGTTGCTGGTGGTTCTTACCGTCAAGAGCAGAGTCGGGATGGAGATGGTTGCTGCGGCCATGCTGGCGATGTCGCTGGCTCGGGGTCGGGTGCCGCACGGGCGCGTGGCGGAGCCAAGGCGCTGGCACCCCTCCGGCGTGGGGCGAGTGGTGCTTGTGGCGAAGATCGCCATGGTGGACGGCTTGAGGGCGTTGGTATCATGGGTGTCAGAGCGTGATTGGGTGAGCTCAACTTCCGCCTGGACGGGGGGCATCTGCACCTACGTCGCACTGGCGGCGTTCGGAATGTTGCGGTCAGACGTCACGAGCAGGATCAAGAACTGGGTGCCTTCGGTGCTTACGCGGGCGTTCTCGGTTGCTCGGAACCAAGTGTCGCGAGCACGGGCGGTGGACTTCCCGACCTGGCTCACTATCGTCGAGGAGACGTGGATGTCTCTTTCGGTGGCGATCCTTGCGGCCACGTCCAAGATCACGCCGATCGATGAGTCCAGCCCATACATGAAAGTGATATCAAAATCTGATATGGCTAAGTGGAATGCTTGGTGGTACGACTATCGCTGGGTGGTTGTGGGCACGTTGATGCCGCTCTTTCTCGGCGTCATGAGGATGGTCACGAACGACATCATTTCTATGACGATGCTGGCGATGTGCCGGGTTCGGGGTCGGTTGCCGCAAGGACGCGCGGCGAGGCCGTATCACTGGCACACCCTCCGCCCGGCGGCGGTGGCAGTTGTGGCGAAGATCGTTGTGGTCGATGGCCTGAGGGCGCTGGTGTGGTGGGTGTCAGAGCAAGTTGCGGCGAACTTTGTGTCTGGCTGGAGGGAGGTCTTCTGCTGGTCACTCGTGCTAGGTTCCGGGGCCTACATGCGCTCGTATACTCTTGACGTCATGAACAGAGTCACGAAAGGAATGGTTGCCGTGGGTACGTGGGTAAACTCGACCGGTTTTCACCAGAGGTCTCCAGGGCGCGGGGCGGAGCCACCGCGTTGGCACCCATTCCGCGCGGCGACGGCCATATTCACTGCAGGGTTGGTTGCGATGATCGTTGACCGTATCGCTGAGGCGGGTGGATGGAGCGCATCAGTGGTGTGGGCGTCACGCGGGGTCACCGTGCTTTGTGGTCGTCTGCCACTCACCTCTCAGCTGGTATCAGTCTCGTGGAAGGCCTTGGGGGTTGCTGCGGCTGCAGCGGCATTGATGGCCTGGGTGATGGTGGTGTACGTGGCGGCAGCTGGGATTTTCTTCGTATGCACCAACCGCATGACATTTCCGATTCGAATCCTTGTCCGGATCTTCGAGCTCCACGACAAGTGGGGAGAACCCAACACCCTTCAGGTGCGCGAGTGGCGACGTAGCGTTGGACCACGTCCGAACACCAATGTGCCCTCACACCAAAATCACCGGTGTTTGCTGCGTCTCCACGTTCGGGAAGAGAAACATTTACTGTTCGTTGTAGACACGTGTACGTTCCAGACAAGGATAAGTCGCACGACAGCATTCTATCCCTAGCTCCCATAATCAAGGGTGTACGCCCACCGTCGGTGGTGTTCCGTGTCTGTGTCAACCTTTCTAGAGAATAGTGGGATCGCTCTGGTGAAACATGAAGCGTCGATTGAGGCCCAATGCCTTCGTTCGCCCCCCCCATCGAGCATGGGCAATCAATCACCTGGACCCATGTGGTATACTATCTACCGCTGATGTACCTTAACAAATATTTCGGTTATTGGTAAACCATGAGCAAATCAGTTGTCATGCACTCCAAGGGTCTTGTACGAACCCACGTGTGGTTCGTAGAGATTCGAGTTCTTGGAAGCGTTGGCTCCAAGGATAAAAAGGGACGTGTGTTCTACGATCGCGATCCCCAGTCACTCCCGTTCCAACCATCGTCGGGGCTACACTTAACACTGAATTTTCCCACGCCCCTCATGCTACCTGTTTGTTTGGCAGCTCCGCTGCGACTTGGTCGGCAGGATAAACCTCATGCTCGTCCTGCCCCGACGTCTACATTCCTTTGGGTTAGCCTCCTCGCTTGGGTGGTCGCCATTGCGGTCGATAGTGTTGTCGTTGTGGTCGATCGCGTTATCGTCGCTGGTGCTGGTGTTGGTGTCGTTGTCAATGTCGATGTTGGTATCGATGTCGATGTCATCGTTGCTCGTTGATGTTCGTGCCGTCGGTCATGGTGTTGTTTCTGTGGATGTTTGTTGGGTAGTCGTCGTCGCTTTGGTTGCTGCTGACTGGTCCCACGAATGTGCATGGCCCCAACTCTTCGCCTTGTCCACGTACATGCCTCACCCGCTTGAATAGCTGAAATCCAAACGCCTCAATGGTACTTCCACAAAACCATGCAAGAACAACGAGATGAGTCAAGCATAAGCTAGATCGCGCCGGGAGCTGTTCGAACTTGGGCGTATTCTAGACAAACCAACATGCCGGCCACTCTCGACAAGGTTGTTGTTGTCTTTCGATTATTCACAAAGACGCACGTCAAATACTACAACGATGATCCGACGCCCACCTGTTGTGCTACTTTTCTCCCGCCTCCGTCGACTGCCTCTATGAAGCTTGGACAAGCTTTGCGGGAACATAAAGCTGGCTCTTCGTGTGGGGCTGCACCGCAACGTGCTGTGCCACGCGCACGGTACCGACGCGAGCCTGAAGGCCGCGGTCTTCTCGGTACTCTCTCGACTTGAACCTGGCAACGACTACACGCAGGTGCATTGACCAATCGACGAATTGCGTTTCCTCACGGGCCGAACACGGTAGCACATTCAAGGAGAACAACGTTGTACCCAAGCGCAAACTCCCACGGCAGTTTCACAGAGGAGACACCCCGGCCTCCCCCGCTGTCCTGGCTGGCTACGTCCGTTCGCTCAAGTGCCCCCAAACAACCGCGCGCACCCATCCGAACCCCTTTCCTTTCTTGTGTGCCAGGTTTTCCTCGTCGTGCAGAGTTTTCAAGACCAATGTGACATCTCTGTGCTTTTCCACGAGTTCGCCGCGCGTACCGACACACCCATGACGGTGAGTGTCTCAAATTGTTGGCACTACCACAAAAGATGGATTCGTAGTTCGCGACTAACCTTTTGTGGGTGCAGAAAGTACGTCACGGAACGGTGCGGCGCTTCCTCATCATTCCAAGCGCTTTGGCATAGTCATGTTGGTTGATATTTTTGTCTGTGGACGTGGGTAGCACTTCGTCGCCGAAAAATGCGCTGCTGTTCTTACCCCCCCGACAACAATCACGTGCGGTGGACACGGTGACAGGTTTCCATAGCACTCTATCCCGACTGGCAACAAGAGGTGCGAGCGCAGGTGGTTATCGGCACCGCCTCGACCCTGTCCATCCTTCTGGATAGAGGCGTCCTCGAGCCGTCCAACGTGACAGTTTTCGCGGTTGACCTCGGCAATGACGACTCGTCGGTAAGAGTTCTACAGCAGCATCAGGGCCGAGACCAATAACCATGCGTCGTTTGGTATTTTCTGTATTTTGTGGTATGCTTTCGGGGCCGCGGGGGCATGGGTAAGAGCTGCAATCCTGAGGCAGGCATAGGTTGTCCGGTATTCTCGGGTTGCACCGACGTGCTTCCTGTGAGCGTACCTGGGTGGCAGGGAATGTTATTTGCTGGAAAGAACCCACCAGGGGGAACCAAGAGGAGTGCTTGCGTTCTGCGAAACTACGAAATCATCCCGATGGGAGCCGGCGAGTTGTTCCGAGCAGAGAGACAATTCGGGCACCAACAGGTTATATAGAGGATACACCACGCCGCCCGCACTCCCGGCGGCAGCTAGTCCAGAACCGTTTTCGCCCAGAAGGCTAGGAATCGAGCAGTGTCAAAGAGCACCAGCACAGGAGCAACGGCCACAGCACCACTTTTGATTACTGTCAGTACGAAAGCAGCGGGTTACTGTGTGTTTGCACCGATGGGTAGGCGGTAAAGGTCATCTTAGAAACGCTGTTCCGGGGCTTACATGACGTAGGGGGCACAGTCTTGTATTTCCACTAGGTACGGGACTTACCGCGTGGTCAACGCAACGTTTTCCCTACCTTGTACGATGTTTGGGGGGGGAAAGGGTTGATCAATTGTTGTGGGAACATCCTCGGCCCTGTAGGTGGTCCCGTTCTTGCTTGCTACGTGTATGGTGCCTGTCTCCGTTTGTGATTCGCGTGGCACGGGCATACTTTAGCCTTCCAGAGACCATTCTACATCACGAGCAATTCCCAGCCCCGCCGATCATAATGTAAGCAGCAAGCACAGTTGAACAGCTTGACGGTGCTCCACCGACCAGCTGACGAAGTTGTCGGGTGACGAGTTAACACAATATTGGCAGTTGAAAAAATCGCGCAACATGCGTGCGTGCTGCCGTCCCCTATCCGACCCTTCTATCCTAGTTCTTCCAGAAGAAGCACATGGCGAGCATCGAAGAACACTGCCTGTCCATCAAGCGCATGCTGCCTGGAACGTGCCAGTCAATGGTCTTTGCTGGCGGCTATTGCAGGTTTGAAGAAGATGGAACTCTACCGTGACAGCTTGCCACCGCGCGCGACGTTGAGAGTGTGCGCATCGCGTGTGATGCGGTTCGTCCTTCGATATGTTCAAGTTCCCATGACGACGTACTCTTTGCCGTGTCACCACGATAGCTTCCTCTGTGGTGGAGGTTGGAGTTCACACCAAATGCAATCACACCAACTTGTCGATATTCGTATTTCTGGCAAGATTTCTCGTGTTTCCAGCGTCCTACCTCCTTCGAGTGCAAGACACTGCATCCCCCCGTTTGTGCCATCCCATCGATCTTGATTATGGCCAATAATGGACAGCCCATGAGCCTTGGTCTAGCCGGCGTAGCATACGGCAGCGATTGGCTCCCTTCTTACCCGCTCTTCCGTTCTCGTGCCGGTTCACCCTCGTGCCTCTGACACCGTCTACACCCGTCCTCGGCATACCGGCAGTGGGGTCAACCACTTTGCGACCGGACTCGCGCCCTCACCCGGCGTGTTTCGGAGCCTCAACCTCAACGCCAGGCCGGTAGGTCCCGTCAACCTGAAGCCTCCAATATGGGTCTAGATGCAAACAACGTTGACAACGGCGAACGTCTAACCATAAGTGGTACGTAGCGTCGACATGTACCTCATCGTTTGAACGTGCGGTACGCATGAATGTTTTGAGCACGCGTTACGCCTAGCGTAGGCGGTCCAAACTACCCTGGGTTACATACACTGTTGCGTTGCCTTGGCACCACATCGTCAGGAATCATGAGTCGGGAAAGGTACCACAGCTTTGTGAGCAAGAAAGGTGTATTTCTATTGGAGCATTACCCCCTCCAAACAAACCTCTGCAATTTCGTGTGTACTCTTCGCCGACCAGCTCCAAGAGAAACGCCGCTCGTCAGCGAGGGCCCTCTTCTCAATGTGGGCCTTCACGGCTCTCTGTTACGCAGGATACTGGGTGCTGCCCCTGGCCTTCCCTTCCTTCACTTCCTCCGCCACCGCCTTCCTCTGGGAACTCCTCGCTGCACTCGGTCGCGTCGCGGGGTCGACGGCGGGGCTTGTCGCCACCCTTTTTTGTGGGCTGTCTGCCTTGCTCGTCCACGCGACGACCGTCATCCTGGTGCTTCCCTCCTTCACTGCCGGTCTCCTGGCGGCGACGGTGGGGCTCGTGGGCAACCTTCTGCGTGGGCTGTGTACCTCGCTCGTTCATCCGCCGATCGTCATCCGGGTGTTCTCCTCCTTCGTTGGCGGCCTCCCGGCGGCAACGGCGGGGCTCTTCGCCACCCTTTGGTGCGGGCTGTCTGCCGTGGTCGTTAACGTGACGACTATCATCCGGGTGCTTACCCCTTACGTCGGCGGTCTCGCGGCGGCGACGGCGGAGGTTGTGGTGATCCTGTCCCAAGCGTTGTTCGCCGTGGTTGTTCCAGCCACTGCCACCGTGATTCGTGGGCTGTCCGTCTGTGCTTGCGGCCTCCTGTGTCTGCTGAAGATCGTCGTCAGCCTGTGGTCGGAGCTGGCCGTCACCGCCATGGCCGGCAGACTGCTGTTGATCCTGGGGCGGCAACATCAGAGACTTTCGACACCGTCCACGGCGACCTTGGCTGTAACTCCTCCCCGGGCGCCAAGCGATACCACCAACGCCTGTGTGCCGAAGGGAAAGGTGAGCGGGAGCGCGGCAAGCGACACCACCAACGCCTGTGTGCCGAAGGGAAAGGTGAGCGGGAGCGCGGCAAGCGACACCACCAACGCCTGCGTGCCGAAGGGAAAGGTGAGCGGGAGCGCGGCAAGCGACACCACCAACGCCTGTGTGCCGAAGGGAAAGGTGGGCGGGAGTGCGGCAAGCGACACCACCAACGCCTGTGTGCCGAAGGGAAAGGTGAGCGGGAGCGCGGCAAGCGACACCACCAACGCCTGTGTGCCGAAGGGAAAGGTGAGCGGGAGCGCGGCAAGGGACACCACCAACGCTTGTGTGCCGAAGGGAAAGGTGGACGGGAGTGGAGCGCCGGCCAGTGGCTCAGCTCTGACAGGCCCTGGAAGCGTCTTCCTCGCCAAGAATTCCCCCCCTCTCCTTCAATGTGCGCACCTATTGGCCCCACAACCGAGCGTCAAGCCGCAGGGGAGGGTGAAAACCAGCAGCAGCCAGACTGCTCCGAATGTGTGCGTTTGCCTGAATGTGGCCGCACAGCCGACCTCCACGCCGCAGCGGAGCCTCGCGACCAGCAGCACGCAGACACCAACCGCTTCCTGGAAATCGGCTCTCGTGCCCAGGTCTGGAAACGTGTACGTCTGTCTGGTTGTACTCAATGATCGATCTCTTTCATGCCCAAGAAAATATCTGATGGAAGGCGTTTAATGATGCATCGTGTAGTTTCCTGAAATTGCGACAGGACGCAAAACTTGGCGTGCACGAGGTCTGTGGCGCATTTTATCCCGTCATGAAATTATTCCCTTGACACGAAAAAACACTTGAGGCTCTCTTGATCGCCACCAATCTGGGGTGGCTCGGGCTCTTCCGGTACCCCGCCTGTGCCATGGGTTCAGTGAACAAATGAGATTGTACAGAATGCCCCATTTGGGAGTTTGCGCGGCGTACAATGAACGACCAGGTCTACGTTAGAGGATTGTACTGACTCTCATTCATTCCCCC
>CACKRE030002313.1:35299-54035 GCA_902602495.3 Ectocarpus sp. CCAP 1310/34 | reverse complement strand
CCCCCCCCCCCCCCCCCCGGGTTCGAACTTGGTCGATTCATCGCTGGAACTCGTCTCTCTACGTCAGGGGAATCACCAACCGCAGCGAGACCGTTTGCTACAACCGGTGCTTCTTGAACTCGGTTGTGCAACTGTTGAGGGCCTCCCCCGGCCTCGTGAGCCTGCTGCTGCGAGAGTCCAAGGTTGGGCCTGCCGGTACGTGCCTTCCCCTGTGTGCGCCTACGTGTGATGATAATCTACGTATCCATGTACGTTGTCCCCAACTGATGTGGAACAATAGCCCACAAGGTTATTTGGAAAGCATTGCGCCGCAAAAGAAGTACGTGTCCATGCTTGGTGTTCAGCGAGCGTCGAGGCACACCAGGGCATGCCCAGCCACAGGAAGTTTACCCAGGACGCCATCTTCTCTCTTACGTTCTAGATACTGTTGGTGTTGTGGCCGTCGTCGTCATCGTTGCACTCGGTTACGCGCAACGCCTCGTCGTCGAGCTTCTTTGCCGTGCAGCCTGCACAAGTTGCCAACTTTACTTGGGCTGATCAATTGGTCGTGTTTAAACACATGTTGTCGATGGCCCGGACAACAGCTCGAACAACACGGCGAGCGAGGGAATGGTTTCTTTCCACTCCATGGTAAACATTGATTGATCGAATCCCCTCGTGGTTGCAATGAACCGTGACGCAGCACGGCTGCTGGAGGGAGGACGCTTGTGGAGCGACCCCGCCCCTCGAACGTTG
Source organism: Ectocarpus sp. CCAP 1310/34 (assembly GCA_902602495.3). Lineage (NCBI taxonomy): Eukaryota > Phaeophyceae > Ectocarpales > Ectocarpaceae > Ectocarpus > Ectocarpus sp. CCAP 1310/34. The sequence continues at coordinate 53,300 of CACKRE030002313.1, read as the reverse complement.
GAGGAGCTCCAAAACGACCTCCTCTTCCAGCTGGCAATGGTTCTCAAGGTGGGCCTAAGGCGGGTAGTCGCGTGGTGCGAGATAATATGTGATCTAGATGCTTAAAGATGTTGTGTACTATGGTGGATCGCCAGACAGCGCGGTTCCTAACGCCAATGGTATGCGGGCTTGGGTGGTGGCGGTGGAGCGACTCCTTGCGATAACAGAGTCAGCATGCAAATTTCCACTCGTTGCAGAACCGTTCAAATCTGGAACATTAAAGCTTTTGCCTGCGTCCGGCGGTTTCCTCTGCTCGTTGTCCTTGCCGCGCAACCACTGCAGATCTCACGATACGCAAGGGGGTCATTACCACGCACTACTCGACCTGTGTCATCGTAAACAACACCGTCGTAGCGTGACGTTTTGGTGCGGGTTTGTCCCGTGAACGACCGAAGATTTTCTCGGTATCGTAGATAACAAGGCCGCCTGTATTTTCAGTTCCCACGTACTTGGAAGCCCCTGGCAACAATGCTCCGCCATTCACAGCATGTTTCTAACCGGCGGCCATTCCATACATGAGACATCTCACGTTCACGTTCACGCATGTTTCGTTCTACAAGGTTTCCGCTCGGTGGCCGTAACGGCACTGCGAGCTGGTAGCTGCTTCCTCGCGCAACCCACCCCCCGCCATCGATCATCGAAGGTCAAGGGCCTGCATGCATGTCTCCGCACATTGCGGCGATTCGCACCGCAAGCACATGAGTGTGGTGATGCCTCTGTTGCAGTCGAGGCGATCATAAGGCTGCATCGGAAGTTCGGAATGTAACCAGCGGCTGTCTTCCCACCCCCACCTACCGTCCGAACGACCGGCTGCCCCGAATACGTGCAGTCCATGGAGGTGGGAGGGACCGAGCCCATGGCCATGAACAAGCTCGATCTCGCGACGCGGACGCTTCTTGCGGGGAAAGACAGGGCGAGTGTTTAGGTCTGCCGTATGGCGTGATAGCGCCCGAGCGTTGTGCTAACGGTAGGGTCGTTGTGAAGCCAGTGACAACTTCTTCCCGTCTTACCTTCGCCACCGAACAAATGCTCGATTTGAGGTACTCGCAGGGTACTGTCGCGCGATTCTCCTGGAGGTCTCCCAACTCCCTAAGCGTTTCCACGGAATGGGTCGGTGCTCTCGACTGGAACTCTACTCTTGTCGCGAGCAATTAGAATAGTCCGCCCCGCAACCTTGGCTTGAGTTCACGGCATTTTCCTCGAGCCATAGTCCTACCAGAGACCACTATCAGCCGGCTCCCCCCGGTCTGATTCAGCATAATTTTCACTCCGGGCCTCGCCTTCTGCGCATGCCGCTACGCGTTTTTGTGACCAACAGGAGGTAAAATTGGCAACACAGGAGGACGCAGTGGAAACACTTCAGGTGTTCGTCGAGGCGATATTCTCCGTCTTCAAGCCGGAGGTACCAACGTCCGGCGTGATGATGGCAACAAAGTACAGCAGATTCAGTAGCTCTTCGATCCTTCTTGCAGAAGATTGCAACGGCACTGATCGGAAAAGATTCGCCGCCCTTGCTATTTCGAGCGGATAGTCCAAGTGTTGTCGCCTTGTGTGAATGAGGGCGCTTCTCGACATTGAGAGTTACTCCAGACACTTGAGTGCGGCGAGTGCAGCGAAACACGCAGCACCATCGGTTAAACGGTAGAATGCTGCACCCATCGCTTCACGCGGCTTGTTTGTATGTACAGTCGAACTTCGGAGAAGGACACACCTGTTTTTTTGCTAAGAAATAGCGTCTAAGGCGGGGAAATGTCCTTTTGGTCAATTCCCTTCCTTATGTTGTACATTATGCGGGCCACCATGCCTATGATTTTTGGTGTCCTTATGCGAGGCACGACTGACTGTAATTTGTGCCACGAACAAGAGCAAATGTTGCCTGTTGTTTTCAGGAGATCTACTTCATGGACTGTGGCGACTTCGTTTTCGCCGGCTGCCACAACGACGGCTGCAACCACGTGAGTGGTTACCGTTAGAAGTGGTGTTACCATTGTCGTTATCATCTCGTCGTTCTGATAAGTGTTACCACTGCCACGCACAAGTCGGGCGCGGAGCGTCGTGACCATAAGTGCCCAACCACCCGTAATTCTGTACAGCGACAGTCGAGGTAGTGTGCCTTCGGCATGTTCAGACCCTTGCAGGACACGTCCTCAAAATGAATCGGTGAACGTAGCAGGATCGGCACTCTCTCGATAACCACTGCATGTCTCAGAATAACCAACCTTAGACATGTCTCTGCGAAGGGTTGTAATGCCAGCCGCATTTGTTCTCGTCTGAATGTCACCGCTTGAGGTCAGAAACGGCGCGTGGGTACACAAAATAGCGGGATAAGCATTCGACCGATCGAAGTAGTTTGTGCTTTGTCCCAAGGTCCATTTCGCGACTGTTTCGTGACCGATCACACAATACTCCCGAGGTCTAGATTATACTGGCGGCGAGTGACCTCTTGGTTAGCCCGGGCCGATAAATGACCCACGTACGAACAAGGGAGTTGGGTCTCGACCCGGTGGGATGCCCAGAAACTCGACTCAAGTGGTTCCTCGGTTCCTGTATCCCTGTGTGTCGATGCAGGTCGTCGAGCTGCGATTCCCAGGGGTTCTGCCCGTGGAGCCCTTGAAGGTGGACTACACCAGCGCGAGAGATGTCGCAGAGCTGGAGGAAGACTTCGGGGAGCTAATGGAGAGCGTCAAGGACAGCGGGAAGACCGAGCTCTCCTTCCTGCTCAACAACGTGCGTTCACTTTCCCCTTGCTTGACGACGTACGTAGCCTGACTCCCAACCCCACCCGCTTCACAGAAAAGTGTAGAAATCGCAAGCAACACTGCACATCGTCCTTGCATGCCAATCTCTTCTTTCAAGAGAGACGCATTCATCGACTCTGCAGCCCGGGGAAGAACGTCCTGAACCTTCGCAAATGGTGCCCGGATGAAGTGTTCCGATGTTTTTGTCACAGCGGGCGAGTGCTAACAAGGACCAGGGTCGCTTCCCTCGGAAAACATGTTCGGTATACCCCGAGTCCGCCTGTCCATGATGGACGGTGTGCGGTAGAATTGAGAATACTACCCAAAGAAAATACTACATATCAATACGCAAATATGATAGACAAGGGGCTGCATGACACTTCGACGAAACAATTCATCTGAACCATTTCCGCTGATTTTCATGCGCATGGCCTGCGTTCCGTTCTGTTTGGCACGTGCTATCTGTCTTCCGCAGATCGAAGACTGGGAAGGTTGCGCTAGCCACGCCTGCCCTGCGTTCTACCACGCGGAGGTTGGTGACACTATGGCCTTACCTGATTTTCGCTCGTTTCTCCTCGGCGGTGGAGGGAAAGTAGGGAGCTTCCTCGCTGCCGTCGGTGGGATTGTTGGTGCATGGTCGATCTATTGGTTGTATGAAACATCGAAGGTCTCCCTCCCTCAACGTTTCGCGCAAGTCAAGACCCACGTTCCTAGGCATTCTGCAAGCGCGACGCACCTTGAGGATCCTTATGTTGGGGGTGTCTCATGGTACGCCAGCGAAGTCTGTTACGATGAGAGGCGTTTGAACTCGCTGCGCGAGACTTGTTCTCAAATCTTTGTAGGCGTGACGCGCTCCTTAACATTCGCACATCTTGCATACCACAGGAGAAGAAGACGCTCCAGCTCGGGACTTCGCCGCAGTCGCTCTTGGTCCCGATCAATCGGAACGTGACTGGGTGAGACTTCAACCTCCTATGCTGTGCACGTCGTAGTGTACATTCAGCAGTTCGTTACACAATCTTGCCACCAACCATACACCTGCACCGACATGTTTGGATGAACGTCGCCTCAAAAGAAGGTTCCAATCGTTGGAACGAATATTGAGTTAACAAGCCTTCAGTATCAACCACGTAGCGACGTGCTTGCCGGAAATTCATCGAATAGCCTAGCTTCAGGCCGGCTACTGCGATGGAGCTTGAGATACTCGGGGTTTGTGTTTCGGTGGTGATGCTTCACCTAGTGTTCCTGCATGCTCTCTTCCGCATCTCGCTGATGCTGCACGACAGACAACCCCAAAATAGAGATTGTCGCTGCGGGTGACTGTCCATCTTGGCATTCCGTGCATGCATGCTCATAAACAGGCAGGATCTTTGAGGCAAGCGCCGTAGTGATGCAGACTGGTTTGAGATTCACGAAAGGAGCCTTGCATGCATTGGGTTATGCCCCTTGGCTGACTCGCGACTGGTCTTTGACCATCTGGTAGGTATTCCTCACATAGGCAAATGGCGGAGTTCGTTCATTGTGGCTAGCATTGTTGTTGTTGTTGTCGTTGTTGCTGCTGCTGCTGCTGTCGTTGTTGATGGTGATGATGATGGTCGGTTCCCGGCGCTGTTGCCGTTGTCACCATCTTCGTCGAGCATGTCGCCATTGATTCTCTTTCACGTTCTGAACTTGTTTCGCAGGTCCAAGATCACCAGGGACGTGACATTCCCCCTGGACGACTTGGAGCTGCTCACAACCGAAGCCGACGGCACGCGTGAGTGACGAGCCTGCACACGCCTCCAACCTCGTGTTTTTTGGCCGACAATCGAAATCACACAAACGTCCGCAGCTACACCCCGCCAAGGGCTACGTGCACACCGTGTGAACCCCCGGTGACTTCTACCCTATGGGCGGGCCGGGATGCGAGGTCTACCCTTCAACTTGCCTGACCCCGCACATGACTGGCCCGCATCTCGCTGCCCAGGGGGGGGCGCGACCAGTCAGCGCTACACGTAGCGCTCCCTGATTTTCCAGCTCTTCCCGAAGTCGGAGTTTGTTGGTTTAAACCTCGTCCTGCAGTGTGAACTGACGAGTCTTCCTTTTTCCCATCACCGTGTTCTCTGTATTTTGCTTGACCCGCAACAACAACTCGCCAGCAACAACAACGCACTACATGGCGGTCGCCGTCATGCAGCATTGGGGTCCCTACTGCACCAGCGGCCACAACGTAACCCTCGTGCGGAAGGACTCGAAGGCAGGGTCCGAGTGGTGGCTGTGCAACGACGAGGACATCCTCTCGGTCTCGTCAGCTTGTGTCACTCGCAACGCCGTGGCGGTCTTGTACCGCCGGGTGCCGGATTCCTACGTCCCACTTCGATAACGTCAGATTTTTACTCTACTAGTCTACGTGTATCGCCTAGGACGGTTGTTGCGATGAGGTGGGAACTTGGGTCCCACTTCCACGAAACGTCAGAAGTACTATCGTTGGGGTCGTTACGGTGCTGCGGGTGCAGGGGTCGAAGAGCACCTAACCTGTGGAGAGGTGCTGGTGTTGGAGCATGGCTTTGAGCGTGGCGAGTCTTCGTTGCGAGGAAGGAAACGTTCATGCTTGACCGGGGAATGTATCTACAGTAATTCAACAGAAACACGGGATGTCGTAGTCGAGAGTGTTGTCTGACCAACTCCACACCTGGTATACGTGGGTGATTGTATTTTTTACACGGAAACCTCCCGGCAAAGAGGATCTCTCCTCGGCACAGTGGTGGTGCTTGCAGATGTACGGCTTTTGGGCAGAGAAAACTACCAACTTTAGACGTGTGGCACGTAAGTTGGCTCGTGTTGATGGGGGAAATCACTCGCACGACGCCTCCCCGTGGTCGTACTTGCCCCGTCGTCTGTTTGTTTTTGTACTTGCACTTTGTGTAGTTCGCCGATGATAACGAAAACTCCAAAGTTCGTGTCAAACCTGTCCAGATTGCGTGTTGGGATCAACCTCTCCTCGCTTTCAACTCAAGCGATTTGGAGTGGGGGGGGCGCTGCATCATTTTCTCTGACTTCTTCGCGTTGGTTGTTTTATTGTTCGATCATGAACAAACGCGTTCAGACGCCGCTTGGACCCGACGGGCAACCGTGATGCATAAGGACCTCAGAGAGAACATTGCCTCAGCGGGGCGAGTCATATCCTCAATGGGCCACGCCCCTCGTGCAGCGACCAAGGGGGCTCGCGGTGCAGTGCGTACAATTGAGGATTCAGTCGCGCCTGGCGGGGATGAGGCTCGATTGTCGGGATTGTTGAAGTTGTTGTGCTCAGTGCAACTCCTCTTGTGACGAGTTACATGGAGTTTCTCTTGGTATTGTGAGAAGTTTTGTCGGACAACCGTCTGTGTCATAGCTTAGGTTGTTCTGTGGGCACCATGATGTGCCGCTGCAGTGTGATGCAGAGTCGGAGTATTGGAACGGTTCCGGGATTGATCTTACCGCCCGTGGGAATTGTTGTACACTTGAGTGCTGATTTCCGTGTTGGGTGAAGGCGTAACAAACCTCTCCCAGACGGGCTCACTATTCTTCGGGTGCTTCCTGTGGTGGTGGTTGACTTGTTTGTCCAGAAATGCCGTGTTGTACGAAGCGTGCCGTGTGTATCTCAAGTATGCTTGGTGTGTATCGGAGGGCATCGATGATGGATGGATGGATACAGAGTAGTCTCCTTCTCAAGCACGCGTTGCCTCGTTGCCCGTGTGTTGTATGTGTGCGTTATGTGTCCCAGTTTGTTCTGGCGCCAATCGCACCACGTGGACAGAAGGCTTACCATGTTCCCTCGTTGTCATATGTGTGTTGCGTCCCAGTTCATGTGGCGCCAGTCATACCACATCGAAAGAAGGCTTACCATGTTCCCTCGTTGTCATATGTGTGTTGTGTCCCAGTGTTTATTGGCGCCAGTCGTGCCACATCGAAAGGTGTACCAGAAATAGTTTTCTGATTTATCAGCCGGGATCACATAGACAAGAGGTATTACGTTGAGTATTTTTTTTGCCCGCCTGTCCTCCTGCGATGCTTGCCTTAACTGTGCTTGTTAAGTGTTTGTCTTGAGTAGGCACTTTGTAAAGCGGGGCTTGAAGTGGTGGCGCAGACGCCCGATGAGATGGTAATGTCAGGAAATGCCCCCCGTGGGATTGTAGTGGTAGGAGAATGCCGCCTCAGGGAGACAAAATTGAGGCATACCATCAGCTTGGACTCCATAGGATCTACACGTGTGGTAATGGGATGAGATGGGAGAAGAGTTGCGTGCTACGCTGATGGGATGGGGTGGCATTGGTAAATTCCTGTTGCTGGGATGAGATGGGAACCGCTGGGTGCTTCCATAGGACGGGATGGGTGCGTCCACGACAGACAGGTTGATGATGGTAGAAATGTGAGGTCTTCCCCTGGTGACGATGACGATGGTTTGATGTTTCAAGGTTTGCCACCGTTCTTGTTCATGGCGAGGACAGTTCACCATATGGCACACACCTCGTCGCAAAACTCCACTATATTCTGCCCAAAGAACACAAAAACCGTGTACTCGACGGGCTGTTCCTCTCTCACGTACCTTTCTCTCGGTTGCCTTCCCCCCTACTCAATAATCATAAGTACACAGTTATTTCAGAAAAATGGCAACACCCCCCCACACACCCGAGGCATTCTGGGCTGTGGACTGTGGTCTTGTGTAGAGAGCCACTATTGTGTTGGCACCGCTTCTGGCGTCACGGTCCGCCGTTTTTGGTTTACACACAGAAAGAGCCGGAGGGGGCGGGGGGGTGCCAACTACTGCATGTATTACAACGGGGGTTGGTATCGTCTATTCCCGCTACCGGGTGTAGTGTAAGATCCTGGAGAACAGGGTTCAGCCGCCTCGTCGACCGTGACGTCCAAGTGTGTATACTTCATGTACAGTACGTACTCTTCAAAGTAATCGCTTTCATATCAACATGGCGGGGGGGGGGGGCTTGGGAGAGAGAATCGAACCCACAACCTGCTATCCTAGGTTGGCGAGGTTGACCGCTACTGCTGTAAATTGAAGGCCCTAAATTGAAGACCGAGGTGACCAGATAATTAGTCGATGAGGCATCGATCGAATATTTTTTCGAGGAAGACGTCAGAATTTTCTCATGCCAGTATTCTCTTGTGCTATCGAGCTATGCCTACATACGGGCTCTAATCACCTCGCACACTGCCACCCACAAAATAGTTGACATATCTCGCCGATGGTATCGTTCAACTTTTGGGCAGCGGTGCACGTTCAACAGCAAGCAGCACAGACAGAAACAAGACATCCATTATTCGCAAGATACCACGCTGGACCGATTTTCAGGGCTCGATTGCCCTGCGGCACAAACAGCGACGGGGCGAAAATGGTGGCGTTAGACTACTGTCTCTTCGAGATATCTCCGAAAATGGATTGTTTGACTGCTGTGGCATCCCCTTCTTCGTCGTAGAGTACTGCTGTAGTCGAGCTTTGAAACTGCTGTCGAAGGGGGTGTGGTATCTTACGCAACCTTCAGCAGCAGCACTACATACGGTAGCATACGGCGAACGACCGACCCGTAGTCATTTACCCCTGTTGCGACGTTCTTGTCTTCTACTCTGTGCACACATATTATCAGCAGGACCGTGTCACCGTCTATCAACTGCTTGTGGGTACACTGCAAAGCAGCCGGTACATAGTCTAGTGTCCGCAACATCCATCATGTGGCGGTGCACACCACACAGCTATACCCAACGCCGTCCTATCCTTGTGCCGCTGGTATGCCAACGTCGACCTGTGGGCGTACTGCAGGGTCACGTGCAGAACATGTATTGCATGCCGTTCGTTGTGGGTGAGCGTGAAGGATAGATATGTGATGTATGTAGTCTACACGATCCGCCCTGTCATTCATACAACAACGGTTTTTTGTCCATCATTAGTCATCCACACTCTCTGTCTCTTCACCTGTCTGCTGTTGCTGTACCTACATGCCCGGCAGCACAAAAAAATAGTTTGCATCATACCCTGGAACACAGGTATGTATAACGGAACTTTTTAGGTTCAATGATTTGGCCCTGCCCACCGTCATTCCCCTGACATCGCGACTGCTCGGGACATTGTTTTCGTTTTATGCACGTCAGCACGCGCTCGTGCGAAATACACTTAATTTTAGAAATGAAAGGTGAAACCGACTTTTTTTGTATTTCGACGAAAAATTTAATTGCGCCGCGTTTTTCTCTCTGTTGGCTGTTGCCAGACGAAGCCCCCGTCCCACTCTCACTTCTGCCACCCACACCTCCACACAAACACCACCTACCACCTACCACCTACCACCACCACCTTACCTCTCCAACATCATGCGTTCCGACATCGCCACGGCCATCGCCTTCGGGCTCCTCAGCGTGTGCCCCGTCAGCGCCGCGCCGACGTATTCGTGCTTCGACCCCCCGGACGAGGGCCAGACCAACCCTCTCGGGGAGGGCATGGAGGACGTCGTCGAGTCCGAGTGCTGCGAAGCGCTCATCGACGAGAGGTAAGCTAGATTGAGTAAGGAGTGAGGCGAGACGCGGTCTGCGGTAGATACAGTGATAGTCAGAAGCGTGTCTGTTTTGTTGCTTGCTTTGTTCGCCGACGAGGCGGATCGTATCCACAGATACGAGGATACGATCCATCCATCGACAGAGCATGCGCCACATGTTCCCGAGCCGACCCGTTGTAAGATACGCACACGCATCCAAGTGTTCCTTGCTGCCTCCCTGTGTTCCTTGCTGTCTCCCAGTGCCGCTTGCAGCGGCGGCTCGTGCTGAAAGCGCTGCCCTGTTATGCGTCACTGTTGCCTTTGTCACGGGCTCGAACTCGGCGAACGCACCAACACCCGTTGTACATGTGGTACCCAACATTTTGCATAGAGCAGGGCAGTGTATCCGACCAAATTGTTGTAAAGATTACGTTACAACATCTTGATATTCTCGAAGCATCAAGTCAGTCAACGAGACAAGCTGGCAACAGACATGCACGCGTACACCCACAGCAGCACAGCGCAGACAATGTAGTCTCTCGCTAAAGACTGTGGGCTTGACTTGCTGCGAGCGGAACGCGACGGAATCGTGTGCAAAGACGTGCGTAAGTATGAACACTAATTCTGGCTCCTTCAAACACGCACGGCAATAATGTACAACGAACCCAGTTCTGACGGCTGCCATCAGGAATTATGCAAGTTACGTGACTTTCGAGAAGGAACGCCTCCAGCGAGCCACGCTACGTTACAAGCAGCAAGAGTGCAGATCATCATGTAGTAGGTTGCGCCCACGCCGAGAGCGGTTGTGCAGGAGTAGCTCAAGCTTCCGCTTACAGCTTTGTCGAAGTACCAAACTCGAAACGTCCAACCCCGTTCGCGTACTCTTTGTGGGTGCCCGCTTTTCTACTTTGCTGGGTAGTTTCGCGATCCTCGTCTAGATCACCCAAATCGTGCGCGTACCGTAGAGTGGTACACGTGCTTGCCCTACAACCTTGCGAACCACGAACGCCGCTCCTTTTGTGCGAGATACTGCCGCCGCGCCCGTTCCGTTATCCACCGCCACACCTTTTTCTTTGGAGCACTGATACTTGTGTTGGTCGTTATTGTTGTTGCGGTGGAAAAATCGACGTTGTTGTTGTTGTAGTGTGACGCCCCTTTGCCCTTCCCCGTTCCCGGTCGTGCTTCATCGAAGAGATCAATAGGCCTAGACTACTGTAGACCACTGTTGTTGCAATGCACGCCACCCCGCGCGTGCGCTCCTCACCTTTGGCATGGCGCATCGATGTTGCGCCCGCAGAACTGCTGAAAATACAGTATCACCCAAAACAGAAACAAAGAATACACCCGGCCTTTGCATACCATTCCCATATCACAAACATTTTCAAACAATATGGTTGCGCCGCTATTTTTGTCCGCCTGGTCTCGGGCGTCGGCCTCGAGGCCCAAAACCGGCCAGAGGCTGAGAGGGCAGAGGTCCCTGCCCTGTAAAACAATATGGGAGGCAGTTGGGGTGTTCTGCAATAGTCCTCCACCGCCAAGACTGCTATCCGGGAAGGGTACACCGCTCTTCCGCCATGGTTGTAAGTAAGAAATCTGCTTTCCGCGCGGACGCCTCCAACAATGTTTTCCTCGCCCACCTGCCATCGTACGGATCCCTTTAGCAATCTTTCCCCTACCTCCCCGTCGTGCCATCGCCGGCTGCGAACCTCAGTGACATGATGGCCGACCGCAAGGTCATCTGGGACCCCGTGAACTGCAACCACGGGCCCGGCGACGAGCCCATCGCGGAAGCGTTCCTCTGCCGGGCGCACGACACCGACGGCTGCCGCTTCTGCCACGACTCGTGCGAGGGGTATGAGGTGCGTCGTTCACGCCACAAATTTTGGCTTTATTACCCCAACTATTCCTGCTCTGCGGCGTAAGCGTTGTTCGCCAAGCATTGTTCGTGTCGAAATGCTCGTGCTCCGTCTGCTATTGTCTTCTTCTCGGTCGACCTGTGTGTCGTGGTCGACTCTTTGCCTGGCTGACTTTCATCGGTTGCCCACACTCGTTTGTCCTCTGCAGTTGTCCTGTTTGCAAGTAAATTGTCTATGATATTGCTCGAACGTCTTCTCGCGAGCATGGATCTTACGGTGCGGCCATGTTACCCTTGCCGCACCCTCTTCAAAAGCTCGAACCAATCCCACCTCCTCCCTTCCCTCTCCCCACACCAGGGCCTCTGCATCACCTGCGAAGAGGTCATGGAGGACCTGCTGAACTCGGACAGCCCCACCCCTTCCCCGGACTTCGAGACCTCCGAGTTCCCGGCAACCCCGGCGCCGGCGATCCTGACCGCCGCCACCGAGGCCCCCTTCGGAATCTTCCCCGCAACTCCCGCGCCGGTTGCCCCCGTGACGCCGCCTACCGAAGCGCCGGCGGTGCCGCCTACCGAAGCGCCCGTGGCGCCGCCTACCGAAGCGCCGGCGGTGCCCCCTACCGAAGCGCCCGTGGCGCCGCCTACTGAAGCGCCGGCGGTGCCGTCTACCGAAGCGCCCGTGGCGCCGCCTACCGAAGCGCCTGTGGCGCCTGCCACCGACGCGCCCGTTGCCGCACCCGCCCCCACCGCCGAGGTCTCGGACTGCGAGTGCGTCAACAGCCTGTCGGAGGAGGAGATGGCCGTGCTCACGCGACGGTCGAAAAACATGGTGTGCGACCCGACTTGCTCGGACCAGTCCGACCTCGTCTGGGGTGAGTTACGGTATCCTTTTTTTTGTGATATTGTTCGACAATATATTTTGTTGTTTAGTTTTCGGGTTCGGGTTCAGAGCCATTATTCCGATATATTTTTTTGCCAGGATCTACTTCAAAGATTGAAAAAAGTATATCAATAGAAAAAACGGCACAATAAAACTGCTTCGAAGTGTATGTAATCTTTAGTGGTTTCCAGTTTTTTTTTAATACTTTCCGCCTCAAAAGCGGGAACTAAATATAGGAAGTCCACGAAGCAGTAATTCAGAGCCAACCCAAAAACCTTCTCCTGTGCATAAAAAAGAAGAAAGGCATGCGTACGAAGGGTGTTTCGTCTGCGTGGCCGCCGGCACAAAGACCCCATGTGTGGGCGGTTCGGTTGTCGTTGCGAGCGGTACCGTAGGCTTTAAATTTCTGTAGCCTCTCCCCTCCGGCGATACGCCCGTGACGACCGCCAGAACCACTCACCCCTACAAGCGCCCCCCCCCGTACGCCCTACATTACTCTCAGGCGTGATGAACTGCAACTACTTCGCCCTGGGCCAGAACTGCCGCGCGTGCAGCGACCTCTGCGACGACCAGGGGGACGGGACCTGGCTGGACCAGGACGGCTTCCCGTGCAAGCCGTGCTCCGCCATCTGAAACGGCCAACACGACTGAGAAAAATAAACCACGAGCGAAAACAAGTTTAGTCAGATCGTCGCCCCTTGACACGGGGGGGGGCGGGTCGTTTGTTTTGTGTACTCTCTCTTTCTCTTCGGAGAACTGTACACGTAGCCTCGTGGTTGGGAGGACAACTCTTTTTTAGGGGGTATTGGAAAGTATCTTTCAAGGAGGTACCCCCCCCCTCCTCTGTTTCCGTTTCGTTTCTCTCCTGGGCTAGGGGGTGGTCTGAATGTTGGAGATTGTTTGAAAGCATACAAATCGTCTACCCGCTTGCCCTCTTTTTTCCCTGATCTTCTGAGGTTGAACGCATGCCTGTCTTCTCTCACTATACAATAATACTGAGAGAGAGAGAGGAAGCACAAGTCTCTTTCGTGGCAAGAGAGTCAGCGAGAAAAGAGGGTTAGCGGCGACGTAAAATTCGGCCGGCGATCAGCTTGCATTATCTTTGCGAACAGTTCGGCAAAAAAAAGAAGCAGGAGAAGGCCGCCGTGCGGATTGATTTGTTGATACCGTAAGGGAATAGGGGGTATAGCGGGTGAAGGATGCTCGAAGAGGTTCTTGCCCCTACCTCCGACCCCCCACCAGCTCCTTCCCCAAACCCCGGTTTTCCAACCCTTTTCACGGCGTTTTCCCCGACTGGTTTTGTTTTCTAGTCGAGGTGGATGAAAATTGTACATCGTATTTTTTTGTGTAGCATCTGTCCTCTTTGAGTCTGTCTCGTTACGTTTGTTTCCGTTTCGTTTTGCTGGTTTCGTGTCAATCTATCTAGCTGCGTGCGTCCGTTCGTATCTGTTCAACGAGTCTGTAGGCACAGGCGGTATTTTGCTTTGTGATTTTATGCTCGTTCAGATGTTCTTGGACTTTTTTCGTCTTTCCCCTTATCCCGGAGTTTGTCGTTCTCACGCTACTTTTCCGGCTTCTTTTTCAAGGCGGAAAGAGATTTCACACACATGTTCGGCATGCGGACGGGGTAGGCAGCTCTTGCATTTTCGTGCCCAGGTTTAGCGCTTGGTACATAAGCTAAACACGGCAAGCTCGTGTAGGGGTTCCCTCCGTCCGAGAATGTTTTTTTTCAGCGGAAACGGGGGGCCTTATACGTAGTTGTCGGACGGAGTGTGCGAAAGAAACGACGAGTCGATGGAGTAATAGTAGCTGCAGCGATGCTTGTACGGCAGAGTGTTGCGCAAGGAATGGTGCCCCATATCAAGGCATCACGTGCGTATGTATTGACACACTTCTGTGGGTCTCCCGGACGCGCTGAATGTCGTCGTGGTTTTTAAACCCCTGCAGTCATTTTGTTTGGCTGCAGTGCAGTAGTAGACAACAGTGTTGCAGCAGCGGGGAGGAAGCAAGTCGTGTGAATGGAGACAGAAAGAAGCTTGTTTCTTCTTGTTCTTCTTGTGGTGTTCATGTCTCTCGCGACGCAGTTTTTTTCGTGCTGTTCATGTTGTATGGGGCGCGGGGGGCGGTGATGACCGAGGCCTACGAGTTTGTAGATCATTCACAATCCAATGACTGTTTTTGGGTGTGAAGTACACACGGCTTCACCCTCGGTTTGGTGTTCGGACGATTGATACACGGCGAGTACCATCGCTGGCGAAACAACACTTTTTTCTTGTGTGTTTTGAGACGTTCTTTTCTTGGGAAGCTTTGACGACATCATAAAGGGTTCTGTGCGGACTATTTCACGGAAACTGGCGGCAGTAGTATGTAGTTTCCGTCGAACTTTGTTTTTTTCTCTTGCCCTGTATCGACGTGGAAATCTGGCGGTTAAGGCTGCTGACATCGGGGTAGTGGCTGGGGGGGGGGCGAGTTTTCCTTTTGCTCCCCTTGAACAATTCAAAATCAGCTACTTGCGGCACTCGAGTTTTTCGCACTTATTACGAGGTCCAAGGTGCACGGGCTGCTCGGTTGGAGAGGGCCACACTCGACAAGACAACTGGGTCGCCGTTGATGTACATAATGCGATCTCGAAGATCCTGTGGGATCGGCTTAATGGCAGCTTCCATGAGCTCGTACTCTTCACCCGCCGGGCGGCTTCGATCTTCGGGCTGAAATTCCAACTCACTCGCCGCTTCGTGGCACATATGCAGCGAGCGACGACCGACGCGCTACTTAAAGCTGACCCCTCGCTTTTGATCCTTCCTGTTTCGCGTTTGTTTCTCGTCTTCTTTGTATTTGGGCCTCTCGTGCACATCACACTCATGCTGATTTTCTCATGAACAGCAAGCAGTGTATCAACATTCTGCCGGTCGAAAATATACTACTTCGAAGTATAGTCTACTGCTGCTGTCAACATAAAACTCGAAGTCAGCGGCTGACTTTTTTGTGGTGTGGTGGTCAATGTGCTTCTCAACATAGGTGGTTTTTCCTGTTTCTCTTTCTCTCTCTGGATTGTCCAGGGGGCTCCTCTCTCTGCGGTCTTGAGGTCGATCGATCCCATTCATCTACGAGTACTATTTACAACAGCCGTCCGCATTTTACAAGCACAGGACCGTAAGTTCGGGAGGGGCTGAAACAAGCCATTTCCCGAAAAATGAAAAAGGCGTTTGTTGCCTTTGAGAGTGGGTTCAGCATCAGCTCCAAGCCGTGCTGAGGTGTCTCGATCTACTCTGCACGACGCAAACGCAATCCCCATCGGAACTTACCCACGAGCCCACCCACAGGTTGAGATCAACTGCCCAGGCAGTCTTCTGCTCGGGAGGGAATACCCTGCGTACATTGCAAGGAGCGTGGATAGAGAAAGGCAGCCTCTTTTCTGCGTCGGTACATACCGGACTGAAGTGAGGTAGGTGCACCAAAAGCAGGGACCATGGGGAGAGACAAGGCCACATCGCAAATCGAGGAGTATGCAAGGGCTACGTCTTCGGGCGGGGTGAGTCCACGTTATTGCTGCATGCGGGGGGTTGAGGCTGCTGTGGTTTACTGCGTATAAGTTCATGCGTACCCGATCGGTTGAACATGCGGCTCGGTCAGGTTCACCGTGTTGCGCCGCTCCTCAAGGCTCTGACGCCACGGCAGACACACATCGCCAGTAGCTGTATTGTTGAGGTCCTAAGCAAGTACACGGTATGGCACGTAGAGAGAGGAACCGAATGGGCTGCGGGCCGAGACTGGCTGTTGTGTCGGCCGGTGTTAGCCTCTCTCCCTTCTACACTGCGGTGGATCGCTCACACAAAGTGTCTTGTTTTTTGGTCTCAAGAGCTCCCGTCAGCAGCCCGTAGGTTCGTAAGCCTATGCTACATACACATGAACCTGTCATCTCAAATATCTTGCGAACGGGGAGGTGCTCGCCCTGTTGTGGTTCCGAGCCAGGCCCTTCTTCCTCCCTTTACCACCTCCCACATTTGCGTCAAAAAATTCCAATTGAAAGGCCTGGAAAAGTCGTCGTTGTGCGTTCTCGCAACCTTCTGCCACTCTTTCTCTGAGCTAAGGATGTACTGCTGTCTCCTTGTACTGGGGGGCCCTCAATAACGCCGGTTAAATACTGCCGGTGGCCCTCCACAGCGCCGGTGAAATTGTTGGGCACAGCCAGAGCCCGCAATAGCGCCACACCGGCGTTATTGAGGGCGGCCCGCAATAACGCCGGTTTGGGCACCTCTACACCCCACAGTAAGGCCGGTTGTTCTTTTTTCACACACGCAAACCACACACCACGTGCATCTACAGACCCTATAGCTTTACGTCGAGGCGCACCATGCCACGTGCGGAAGGTGAATTGTGCAAGTCGCCCGATACTTCGTCAGAACCCCCTCATGGGCAACGCTGTGAGGAACGATGTGGCGGGCGGCTCCACGGCATTTGCGGAAGCATCGCAGACGGCAACGAAATGCGCCGTATCTGCAGTCCGTGTCTAGCCAAAGCTGGCATGGCGAAAGTGCTGTTGGCACATTTCTCGTCGACATCTGTTTTACTTTTTCCATTCAATGGTCCATTGGGTGCAATTGTGTCGTCATTTCGC
Source organism: Ectocarpus sp. CCAP 1310/34 (assembly GCA_902602495.3). NCBI lineage: Eukaryota > Phaeophyceae > Ectocarpales > Ectocarpaceae > Ectocarpus > Ectocarpus sp. CCAP 1310/34. Next base: position 36,670 of record CACKRE030002313.1, on the reverse strand, counting down.
TGTCGTAGTCCTCTCTGCAACAACAACTTTTCCGGCTGCACAGTGCCTATGTGTAAGGCAGGAGGATCAGCATCCTGCCACCTTTCTAGATGATCATTTGAGTCAACACAACTCAGGCAGTCCAGGAACATACCGTAAACTACAGACTTTTACCCCCGGGTTCGAGTTCAACCCCCCCAGGAATGGGTTTTCGTCGCTCAGCAACCACGTTGTAAAACAAGTCAATCCACTTCGTGAACTCGGCAACCGGGTTACCGTTTTTTTTCTACCTCTGTGTTTGTTTCGGCGGTAACCATAATGATGGTCGGATGCTCGCACCACGTTGTGTTAAATTGGTCAAACACCTTCGAGGCAATTACACAGTGCTTACAACTGTCGCTGGAAGTGAAGCACCGGAAAATAAATTAAGTCATACGCAGCTGTCATCCGTACGCAAGGAAGTCAGCACAAGATGCCGAACACCCTTAGCAGGATGCATCGCACCCTTCATGCGACTCGCCGAATACCTCACTTTCCTTCGCGCTTGGTGATGTGAGAGCCTGGTCCGGTGAGAACCCGGCGTGCTCCGTCCCGGCTTTGTAGGGGTGCGAGGTCAATGGTCTAACGACTACGGCATGCACGACTATGAGTACAACCCCCCCCCCCCTCATTACCTGTTCGGCCTGGAAGCATGAGTTCGTTGATTTAGCCTCGGGGTAGATCGTTTTCGACAAAAAAAAACAGATGCCCCCGGGTATTTCAATTTCCCCCCGGGGTACCGTTTTTCCCACGAGGTCCCCACGGGGGGATGTATTTCCCTTGTTTTCTGGGTCGCTTTTGTTGCATCGCGGAGCACAAAAAGCATGAAGAACGAAAAATTCGCTTGCAGATCTGCGCTGCGAGCAAGATTTAGGTGTACCGTATTTCACTTGGCCCTCGCCGTTGTTTTATGGGTGAAATGCTTTCGTTTTTTGTCTATTCATTGCATTTCTCATCCCCGGAGTCAGCTGAAACGTACCATATAGCATGCCGACGAAACCTTGCGCTCGAAGGGAAAAATATATATCTATATTTTTTTGGATCTCACAACTCAAGGTAGAACCGAAGCATGAAAATTGTGGAAAATTGCTTTTTCTTGCGGACGAACTGCGAATTATTGTACATGAGCTCAAGCAATGGTACCTCTTGCTGTCGTTTTTCTCTCCCTCTTTGTTGCTCTTTCGTTCCTCCTCCCTCTGCTTGTTGAACGCTTGCTCGTTAACCTTTTTCCATCTCAGTTTCACCACTCTGTGTGTGTGGTGTGTGAACCATCATTATTTTGCTCAACCCCCCGGGGGGGGGCTTCCCCCCAGGGTAGCGTTGGAAAAAAGTGTCAACCCCCCGCGGTACGTC
>CACKRE030002313.1:15027-35211 GCA_902602495.3 Ectocarpus sp. CCAP 1310/34 | reverse complement strand
CCCTACAAAGCCGGGACGGAGCACGCCGGGTTCTCACCGGACCAGGCTCTTCGCGCGGGGGGGGGGTTGAAAAACGATCCCCTCCCCGGGGAGAAAACTCCGTAGCTTTCGGTAATTTATCCTTTGCAGTCCACCCGCTTCACCTCCCAATCGTTTCTTACTCAATTTGTGAATATGTTGGCTCCGTAAAGCACAATCAATCGCTGCGCCATATGATCACAACCCCTCAATAGTGCCGCAACCGGCGATATTGAGGGTTTCTGAGCTCTCAATAGCGCCGGTTATGGCGCTATTGAGGCACTATCCCAATCGCGCCGGTCGCTCTCAATAGCGCCGGTCGATGCGCTGGGCACATACCGGCGTTATTGAGGGCCCCCCCACTGTATTGTGTAAATATCCCACCACAGTACAACTGCTGCATGCATGGGATGCGTGTATCATGGACATAGCTTCCCAAACAAGTGACGACAGATCACTCGAGAGATCACACTTAAATGCATCCTTCTGCTTGTCGTCACCCCACGCCGTCGGTGGGCTGAACCTCTCCCACTACTGCCCATGGAGATCCCGGAACCATCGCACGTTTTCATGTAGGCGCCAATGTCGTTGATGATCTGGCTTGCTTCCCCCCTCTCTTTCCTGCACTTGAAAGACTCCCGACACGCTCCCTTCGACTACTGCTGTGGTTATGTCTCGAACGGGCAGTCTTTCTGTGATTTTGTGTATTTTTTTGGAAAAAAAATGTGGATAACGTTCTACTGCTGTAAATAAATGTGGCCTGCTATGTATGATAGGCACAATACTGTTGTAGCCACGGAGCACCATTTCCTGGCCGAGGTCTTGGGAAAGACCGGATAAGCGTAGGCCATATCATGTTTCTTGCGGTACATGTTGCAATGTTGACGCGGCCTTGTTGTCCCTCCCCGCCCCTCCGCCCGAGAAATATGCGTCGTGCTTTCGATGGCTGCGACCTTCCTCGCACTACGTTGTATGCGTACGACCTGAGGACACAACGCCGAAGCAGAAGAGTAAGATTTTCCGCGAGTCGCTTTGTCTGGCAACTGCTGTTGTGTAAGAGTCGTCAATTCACCGCCTCACCACTAGTGGACGCCCGACTTTGATACGTACATACGTACCCTCCCGCTCCAACCCCCCGCTGTTTCCCATCGATTCGCTGGTCATGCGCTTTCCCTCTGTACTCCGGTCGGGTGTTGGCGACAACAACATCATGACACGGTCGGTCGATGACGTGCGCGGACGGGCGGCACCGACGCCTCAGACCATGACCGGGAGCAACGGGCGCCCTCTCGAGTCTCTCACGGAATCGCAGACAGCGGGTCCCGGGGGGCCGATCACGCTCCAGGTATAAGTTACCAGCTATATAGGAGTACATGTAGCATTGTTTGTTTTGTGCTGCGTACCTGTTGTTGTGCACATACCAGTCGCATTTTTTTTTTTCTGCTCGTTTGTTGTTGTACCAAGCAGTGGCATTTCTCTGTATTTTCTGCTATTGTACCAATGCCATCATTTTCGTTGCTTTTGTTTGTATTTCTGTTGTCGTATGGTAGTGGTGCTGCATACCACACTTATTCACAGTATTTTCGTGGCACACCTCAAGCTTCTGCGTTCCCGCCTCGCCTTTTGGCGGAAGCTTTGTTCTCGCCTTTTTGTCCCCTTCTCTCTTTCTCTCCCTCTCTCTCTGTTTTCTTCTGGCGCTGTTCATCGCAACCTTTTTTTTTTTCTTTTTTCGCGTGAGACATATTTTCTCGTCTTCGCGAGAGCCCGCGGTTTTGTGTAGGAGACCAGACATCGCCTTTTGGCGTTTCTCTCCGGTATATAGATTAGACTATGGTTTTGGGGCTTGTTGAGGTCAGTGGGCTTGCCCCTGAAGCAACTGCTTTCGTTTCCTTGGGAACGCAAGGCCGAAGTGGCCCACCTTGCACTCAGGGTACGGATGAGTGTACAAGTTGCTGCTGCTTCACTGTACAGAGATATCACCGAGAAACCAAATCGGTGGGAAGGTTCATGTTTTGTTGTTGGTGCGTACGTTTCCCAATAGCTGTTTCTTTTTTTTGTCGATGACTCTGATGAGTAAAAAAAGATAGACTGGGGGGGNGGGGGGGGGGGGGGGGGGGGGGGGGGGGGGGGGGGGGGGGGGGGGGGGGGGGTAGAGAGTAGGAAGGAGTCAAACCTACAAGAGAATAATAGCAACAATTAAACGACACGAAAGACTTGTTTTTTTCGCGTTGACTGGTACAAAGTATGCTCCAGATTTGTGTACCATGGTGGGTGTTATCCCGCGGCGGCAGGTGTATGCTACAAGCAGAGCACTGACTTTTTTTTTCGAGAGTCTCCACCGTTCGTTCGTTTTTAGGACCCCAGAGTTTGTTGTATGAAGAGGGGCAACTCTCGAAAACGAAAGGGGCGGAGGAAGCAAATATGAAGAAAAACTGAGGGGGGGGGGGGATGTTTGGGACATGACGTTAATTGACGGGGAGCATTCTGCGACGACAACAATGGCCGATCTTGTTGTCTTCATCTGTAGCAGGCGGCACCTCGAGATAGAAACCGGGGCTCGCACTCTCGGAATTGAGACATTGATCTACAAACAACGTTGTGCTTTTCGAGACATTTACAAGCGTGGCCCTATTGATTGGTGACCGTTCCCCAAACCGTTCTCATTTTTGGAAGCAACACCACTGATTGTTGTCCACGGAATGCAGTAAACGAAAAAAACAAAGTCGAGCATTAACAACAACTCTGCTCTTACTCCCATCGGTCATTGGCACATTGTTAACCGTGAGTCCCCCACCCACCCGGGGTGGTTTGTATTTTGTCCCTCTCGTTGTCGTCGGCAGGACTACACCCTGATCGACCACCTGGCACACTTCGACCGCGAGCGGATCCCCGAGCGCGTGGTCCACGCCAAGGGGGCCGGCGCCTTTGGCTACTTCGAGGTGGGAGCGGGGCGGGGGGGGGGGGGGGGGGGGCTCATAGTCGTNCGGACCAGGCTCTCACATCACCAAGCGCGAAGCGCCGTGAGATATTCGGCGAGTCGCATGAAGGGTGCGCTGCATCCTGCTAAGGGTGTTCGGCATCTTGTGCTTACTTCTTTGCGTACGGATGACGGCTGCGTATGACTAAATTTATTTTCTGATGCCTTCACTTCCAGAGAGAGTTGTAAGCACTGTACAATTGCCTCGAGGGTGCTTGACCAATTTAACACAACGTGGGGTGATTATCCCCTTGGCGCGGAGTGAGGGTTCTCGACCCCGCCCAACATCATCCACGTAATCTACTCGACCACCATTCATGGTTACGGCAAGAAAAAAAAACAAAGGGAAAAAAAAAAAAGCGGTAGCCTGGTTGCCGAGCTCAGGAAGTGATCGGCTTGTTTTACAACATGGCTGCCAAGCGACGAAAACCCAACCCCGATGGCAATCCCCGGTGGAGGCGGACGGAGCACGCTGGGCACACTTGGTCCTCACCGGGCCAAGCTCTTATTTCACCACGAGGGGGGTGTGTGCATGTAAAGAACCGCCTGTGCGAGGATTTTGTTATTTGTTTATTTTTTAAGTATGAAATCGAGGAGGGGGGCTTCGTATCCCTTTCCTCGACACTATCCTTGTGCCCGCTATTAAAACCAAGCTTAATTTCCTTGAGAAGTCTTCAGCATGTACAGTAGTCTTTACACCTTTGACCTCGAACCCCTACGGAGTGATATGCCGGGTTTTCGCCGACCCAGGCTACTTACTAGGGGTGGGGTGGGGGGGGGGGGGGGGGGGGGGGGGGGGGGGGGGGGGGGGGGGNATGTTTTGCATGCCTTAGCGGTTAGACCATTGACCACGCGTCCTCGAGAGGACGGAGCATTGTCCTCACAGGACCGATCACCGATGGCCAATAGTTCCTTCCTACTTTGCCAAAGGTGGCTCAATATTGTATTCCCTAGACTATCTATCCTACCGTTATCACTTCCCGTCTATTCAACCCACTTCCTATGCCCCAGCACAGCTAACGTCTTCTCCTGGCTGTCCCATACCTCAAAACATCTCCCTGTACTTTTCTTCTACTTTTCCCAGCTCAGTCATGGACACTTCCCTCTCCTTCTTGTACAGCCGACATTCCGCGACTACATGAACACGGTTTTCGCACTCGGAGCCGCAATCACATTTGAACTTGGCGTCTTCATCGTCTGCCTTGTGAAGTCTTCGGCTACGTTCTCGAAGGCCGATGTCCCCGGTCCTGAATTTGACCTTTAGCGTTGTCCCTGCATCCATGGGTCCATGTAGGTACCCCCTGAACCCTATCCCTCCTTTCAACATTCCATACACATGCAGACCCTCCTTATCCTTGGTTTCTTTTCATAGATTATGTTCTTCTCTCGCGATAATAGCAACAGATATCTTCTCCTTGAACCCTCCTAGACCCTCCGTATCCAGCGTATCGTCTTTGTCAATTTCGAACCCTTTCCACACGTCATCCACAACCTTGACCCACTCCGTGGGTTGTCTACCCCTCCCCTTGTTTTCCCACTTCGCCTCCCAGACTATTCTCGGCCACCTTTCCTCTCCCATGCCGCACATGCGATACTGCCGTGTCAGCTTCCTTGCGTCTCTTCCCGATCGTAAGGATTGAATCCCCAGTTCTGCCGTGACGGCTGCATTGCTTGTGCGCTTGGATGACTTTCGCTGCTTTCATCTGCGCCGCCTCGAGCTCTCTGACTGCCTTCTTATTTCCTTCCCATACTTATCCGGCGTAGTCCCTTCTTAAGCACGGACAACTCCTCATCCACGCGCTTGTATTCGAACTTAGCACCTTGGTCGCACGAATCGAGTGACCCATCGCGCAACCACAAGACCGCAGTGGGAGAGGGGGGCGTAATACGTCACTGCTCTTTAAAGCACACCGCTGGTGCTGTCGACGTCACTCTTCCCGTGTGTTTGTTAGCGCGGTCTTGTCATGTTGATGCGTCGCCCGCGCGCTCGTCTCGGAGCTGCTGCGCCATCAGACCGTGTTCTGTTCTGCAGACCGCTGCCTGTAGGGGCCGCGTCTTTTGCGGGCCGTCACGCCTCCCCCCCCCCCCCCCCCCCCCCCCCCCTCAGTAGATGTGTTAATTCGTTTCAGGGGTTGTCGGCATAATTCGTTAATACCAAACCACATTTTGCTAATATCCGTACATTCTTTGTTTTCCTAGTCCCCAACTATTGTTGGAACCACACGCTTTAAGTTTACCCCAAAACGCTGTAGTTCGATTGATTACCTCATTTTTTTTTCGTTTTTCGTCGTGTGTTGCGCGTTTGTGTGCATGCATGTAAAATGACAAGGTGACCACCCCGGAGCTTAAGGGCCTCTGCAAGGGGAAGATGTTCAGCCACGTCGGCAAACGCACGCCTGTCGCCGTCCGCTTCTCCACGGTAAGAGCCACAGCTACATGTATGCATACAACGAGATGCTTGTAGATTGGTGGTATGCATGCAACAGTAAAATGAGCGTCTCTACTTTTTAGACTGGGTGTGTAGACAATCTGAAAAACCCTCTCTCGTGTCCAATTGTTCTCCTAAACCGAATAAGTCAACCGTACGTATTTGTTTTGGAGTAGAGAGTGTTCGGGGAGCCGGTCGTCTGGCATCGAGCAGCTTTCGACTTGTTCGGAGCTGCGTTCGACCTATGGAACCGGCGTCAATCGAGCTGGTTTGTTCCCTAAGGAGCCCTCTTGTTGGTTTCGTATCCTCAAGAGATGAAAGACCATTCTGTTAAAACACGGGTCTTGATTTTTTGCAGGACTGGCCTCGACGAGACAATCCAGATGCCATCGCCAGAGTCACGCCGCCGGTTTCTCAGAATGGGGCCTGCTGTGTTGTTGTTTTTTTTGCTCCAGGCTTGCTGTTATCTGGCTGAGTTGCATGCACGCGACGTGATACATACAGATGCGCCGGTGCGGTAACAAATCTGACCATCACACGAAGAGCAAAGTCGCGCCACAAAACGGACCGCTAGTACGAAAAGGTTTTTATTTTTTATGCGTACAGTAGCCTGTGCATGAGGCGAAACGGAAAAAAAAAAGCCGCAACACATTTGACCCCGCAGCAGCAAGAAACTGATGCCACTGCCGTTCATTTTTTACCGGTACCCTTTGAGTAAACGGGATGGATAGCGCATGAAATATGGGGAAGCGGGGTTGGGGTTAGGGTTGGGGATAGGATGGGGTCTACGTACCCCCGCGCATGTTCTATTTCCTCATGACAGTTAAGGTTCTCGCGTAGGCGATCCTCTTTTGCTGTATAATAGTGTAGTCTGCCGTGAGGGGGCGCCGCTGATGGTCACTGTCGCTGCTACTGCTGCTATGTGTGTACCGTATGGGACTGATTCTGGCGGGGGGGGATAGGTGGGAGGCGAGAGCGGTTCCGCAGACACGGCGCGGGACCCCCGCGGTTTCGCGGTGAAGTTCTACTCGGAGGAGGGCAACTGGGACCTGGTGGGTAACAACACCCCCATCTTCTTCATCCGAGACCCCATCCTATTCCCCAGGTAATGAACGCAGAGAGTTTGTGTGTGTGGTTGTTGTTTGCATCGACCGCGGTACTGTAACCGGCTGACCAATGAAAAGACGTCAGCGGCTGTGGGTGGGTAGAGAGGAAGAGACAGACGGAGAGAGACTTTTCGCTGCTTTTTTTTCGTCGGCAAGATTCTGTATTTTTGTACCAATCCTCTCTGGTCTGTTGTGTTCGACGGCTGACCTCTTCTTCGCTGCTGCTGCTGCTGCTGCTGCTGCTACTGCTACTGCAACTGCTGCTGCTGCTGCTGCTGCTCTTCTGTGCCGCTGTGTCAACGCCACATTCTAGCTTCATCCACACGCAGAAGCGTAACCCGAGGACCCACCTCAAAGACCCCGATATGTTCTGGGACTTCATCTCGCTGCGCCCGGAAACGACCCACCAGGCAAGCATGGCTCCCAGGCCCCGAGAGTGGTTTATTGGCGTGGATGCATGACGGCGTTTTTGTCGTGAACGGTATTTTCGGGGCCCCTACTACGGTTGCCTGGACGACAAGACCTGGACCGAGAAGCGATGAATTGTTGTCGCTCGGAATGGCGTTCGTTTTTTTCTCGCCTTGTTTGTTTTCGGTGTATCGGTGCACACGTGCTGCGGCACCGGCTGTGACGACGGTTGGCTCGTGTGCTTCACCTCGACTCGACCCCCCGAGAATATTTTTGCAGGATACGCCCCGCGAGCACTCGCGTCGGTAGGACGTACATACGCACGTCCTATTTTTGTTGATCGTCGTGAAGCAGGCAGATATCGAGGAAGTAGGCACAGAGGGAAGCACACCTGGTCGTGGAATCGAGGGAGTGCCCTTGTCACCCGCGTAGCAGCGTCCTCTTGTTGCGTCGTTTCACTCTAATGTGTTTTTTTTTTCTTGTGTTTTTCTTGGGCAGGTGTCGTTCCTGTTCTCTGACAGGGGCACGCCCGATGGTTACCGACACATGAATGGATACGGCAGCCACACCTTCAAGAACGTCAACGCACAGGGAAACGCGGTAAGGAATGAGGGGTCGGGGAGGAACACCGTTGTACCGAAGACCGGATTTTTTTTTTTTCTTGTTGAGATGTTGGGCTCGGGTTGGCGAGTTCTGTGTTTTTGTGCGTTGTGTTTTTCCGCGCGTCAAGTTGCGTGCGTTGTTGCTGCTGTTGTTGTTGTTGTTGAGGTTGATCTGTGGTGTGCGAAATTTCTTTTTTCATTTGGTGAGGCAAAGGTATGCGCCCGATGTGCAGCCCTCCCTTGTTCGCGGAGCGGGCATCCCAAGACACCCCCCCCTCCCTCAACGTCCAAAGGAACCGGAGGGACGTTGCCATTTTGATTTTTTGACGAAAGTAGGCAGACTCGCGCACAACAGACCAGCCATGCCTGGGGAGATGCGTGGTGAGCGCAAAGCCCAACAGGAAAAGATGAGCAAGGACAAGGACTCCCCCGGGATGAAATGGGACAAATTGGGTTTAACGCTAGCGCTCAACCCCAACCCACTTCCGTGGTGTCCGACGGTGCCTCTATTAGGGTTGAGCACCTTTTTTTTTTTGTCCTGGAAGGGGATGCGTCGTCAAAATGATCGACGGCACGCGAAACAGGAGAGAACTTCGATACGGCATATCGCTTCATCCAGGCACTGCAGGGATGCGAGGTCAATGGTGTGCAATGACTAGAATACGGCATACTTTTACGCTATTAGTACACCCTCACCCCATTCCGCCGGATATCCACGGCGCTTCGGGCTTGGTGATGTGGGAGCCTGGTCCGGTGAGAACCCGACATGCTCCGTCCAGGCATTGCAGGGATGCGAGGTCAATGGTCTAACGACTACGGCACGCGTTTACGTGAGTACCCCCCCAAACGCACACCGCCTCATTGTCGCTTTCATCGTCGCGTGAAAAAGGTATGGGTGAAGTACCACTTCAAGACCGACCAGGGAATTCGCAACCTTCCCGCCGGAGAGGCCGACGTGATGCAGGCCACCAACCCCGACTACGCCATCCAGGACCTGTACAACGCCATCGCCGATGGCAATCCCCCGAGCTGGACTGTTTACGTCCAGGTGAGCTGCCCTGTCGGTACATGCTAATTCAAGCACTGCTGCGTCGTTTATATGGTGGAGTTTTGTTCCTTGACATGTATGCGGCGGTGAGCGTATTTTTGGCGGAGTATGTTTGCCTGGATGTGCCTTGGTTATTGCTTTCTTGAGTCGAAAGCGAGATTTGTTGTGGAAACACGTCTGAGACGAAAATGATGCCAGGACACATGATGGAAACAGGAAGATAGCTACGTACCATGTATGCTCTCCAAGAATGATCCATTGCTTTTTAGTATGGACGTTTTGTGCGTGGATATGCGTATGAAGTGGTTGGTTTTGTTTTGGGGAAGAAACAGACATGGATTCACGCCTCGCACGCTTCTGACCCTCTTAAGCGCTCTTTTTTTTTTTTTCGTGTGATCTCAGGTTATGGGCCTCGAGGAGGCTGCTCGGTGCAGCTTCAACCCGTTCGACGTGACCAAGGTCTGGCCGCACGCCGACTACCCGCTCAGGTAATTCACCTACCACACAGCAAACTCTCGATTTTTTTTTGTTCTTACAGCAGGTGTTCTTGTCTTCGACACCGATGTTTCGCTTGAGGAGGAGTCGGAACTAAAAAACGCGTGGGCAGAATTTTTCTGAGCTGTGTGTGGTGGGCTCTTTGCTTGTGTTGTCGCACACTTGTGCGGTTGCTGGTTGGTTGCTCCGTCGCCTTTGGGTCTCAATGTTCTCCCCGGTTTCTTTTGCTCGGCACCTGAAAAAGTCTCTCCTTGCCTCTCCCTCCCCCCTCGTGCCCCCCGATCCCCCCCCCTTTTTTTGCTCGGTTTCCGTTCCATCTTGGTGGCGTTATCCTTGCGTGTCGCAACGGCTCCAGGGAGGTCGGACGCATGGTCCTCAACCGGAACCCCACCAACTACTTCGCTGAGGTGAGATCGGACGTACAACAACAGTAATATTCATACATACGCTGTAAGTTTCTTTTTTTCCGCCTTGTTTTGTGTCAGCTTTGTGCCCTTTGCACTGTTCTTTTTGGCTAAGAGACCTGCACAAATCTCATGTGTTTTTTTTTTTTTCTGTCTTTTGAGACCGAAAAAAATTTCATTGGAAGACAAACCACCACCAACAACAAAAAAGCAAGCAAGAGTGTCGGTAGGTGGTTGTTGTCGTTGTTGTCAATGCCCACGGTGTTGTTGACGCCGTCTGCAGGGCTCCGCATGAAGTTTTGGATGCGTGTTCTCGTTCAGTCCCATCGCCACACATATCGACAGCATGCTTGCAGGTCCTAGCGGCCTCCCTTTCTTCAAACGTAGAACTCCGATCCAAGATCACGCTGACGTTAACGTGGTTCCGCTGGTCGTTGTCCCCGTCTCGTGCGTGGTCTTCGACTTGAGAGCGTTGTCATCATCCTACCCTAAACGCGTGATTCGTGTAAGCAAGCTCCTGTTTTCCTTTGGTTACACGAAGAAGGTTTAACGAAACGCCATCCTGCCGCCACTGTGAAACCCGGGCATATAGGTGGAGCAGATGGCGTACGCTCCGTCCAACATGATTCCGGGAATCGAACCCTCTCCGGACAAGATGCTTCAGGTTTGTGTTTGCGTGCCTCGAATTATTTTGTTTTTGTATTATGCTGCGACACACCCACGCGAAGCTTACGTTTTCGCCCCCATCACACTTCCCGAAACCATGGTCGTGGACCAATCTGCACCTTAAGCGTGCATCTCGCTTCTTGTCTGTCTCTGTTGGAGAACATGACATGCATAGTCCCCCGGTTGGCACGCCGTTTTGTATTGGCCCATGATGTGCGGTGATGTACAGCTACGCCCTGTGTATCGCACCGTGCCATACCATCATAGTCTGCGCCACGCACCCTATGGAAGTATACCAAGAAATGGAAAAGCTTGCCTTAAATCCCCTCTTTTTAAGTATGCACCAAGAAGTGGAACAAGCCTGCCTTCAACCCCCCCCCTTGAAGTATGTCAAGAAAACTGAACAATTGCTAATGTTTGCACCTCCCCGTGGCCCCGCCTCGCACCGCTCGCTCCGACAGGGCCGCTTGTTCTCGTACAACGACACTCACCGCCACAGGCTGGGGGCCAACTACCAGCAGATCCCGGTCAACCGGCCGTTCAACGCCAAAGTGCAGCCCTACCAGCGTGACGGTGAGTCGACCTGTTACGCCTACCGTAGGTGACGTAGGACACCACACCCCAAGGACCGATTTTCAGAGCTCGATTACTCCACATGGCAGTGCCGAAAATTGCTTTCCTTGGGACGGCGTGGTCGAGAGCTTTCCGTTAACGTGTCGCTTGACTTGTACATCATTGCCGTGGGGTAGCTGATCTTTGAAAATCGGTCCAGGGGGGTGTGCTATCTTACGTCACCAACGGTATCAACGGACCGACCGATGCGCTTGGTTGTCGGCGGTACCCAGTTCGCTGAGTGGTCTTGTTTGTCTTCCGTGTGTGGTGGTATGCATGTATTAATAGTCGGGTTTTCTGTCGATGGGATGCACGTGGAGATGGATGGTCGGGTGTTTACGTGGGCCACGCGTGCATGTTTTGTGTGACGGGAAAAAATTGGACAGTTATCCTCGTTGTCGTCCTTGTTTCCGGGAGAAGATGACGCCGTGGGTGAGAAGCACATGGTCCATCAAGGACCTTTCAGACGGATATGGTGGGTGCCCGAAACGTGTACAGTACGCACAAGCTTGCAAGGACCATTTAAGCCATTAAACAAAAGACGGAGGCGGAAGCTTTTGCTTGTCAACAACCCACATGTCGCCGTTCGTTCGGAGAACGACCGCCCCACCGGGGTAATGTACAGCAAGGGGGGCGCCAAAAAGTACCTTCTCCGTACGTTTCCTTCGCTCTTTTGGGCCCTGTTGACGAGTTCTAGTTGGTCGGGCCTGGTGCAAGCCTCATTCTGATATCGCATGGCACCGTCTGATTACGCGTGGCACCCCCCCCCCCCCCCCCCCCCCCCCCCCCCCCCCCCCCCCCCCCCCCCCCCCCCCCCCCCCCCCCCCCCCCCCCCCCCCCNCCCCCCCCCCCCCCTCCCCCCGTGTTGTGCTGCGTGGCCTCCAGCGGGGGACCCCGAAACGGCTCGACCGAACCACCCTAGCTGTCGTCGCTTCCTCTGAAAACGACTACCATGTTCGATGAACGCTAATACATCATGGATTTGGTAGCCAGCGGCTGACTGATTTGTCGATGTACTGGATAAGCCACTATCTGCACCAAAAGATGTGTCCTTTGGCACATGGCCTCCCTTAGCCTGTTCCATCTAACACTCTCCTCTCCCGCGTTTCTTCGCCCCCGCCGGCGGGCGCGTTTGCAGGGCCCATGCGCGTGGACGGCAACATGACCGACGCCCCTAACTACTTCCCTAACAGCTTCTCTGGACCCGCGGCCGCGGACCCTTCCCACGCGGGCTGGCACGCCGAGAGGGCCACGGGGGACGTGGCTCGCTACCCCACCGGAGACGACGACAACTTCACCCAGGTGTCCGTCTCTCTCTGGTGCTAGTGTTGGTTTTGGTTCTTGAAGGCTGCGGTTGCGGCGTCCTCTCCTCAAGGCGACTCTGTGAGTCTGTCGAACCCAACCCTTTCGCTGCTGCTCCTGCAACCGAGTTGGTCAGCAGATTTTGTTGTTTGCGTCCGTGCTTGCTCTCTCTAGGAGTTAGGGCTCGGCATGTTTAGCCCCTTCTTTCGATGGTGTTGAGCTGCTGCTGTGGTAGACAGCCGTGCGGCAGTTCCCGGGCTGCTGTGTCAAGGATGCAGAGTTTTTTTTTTTTTTCTGGTGTTGACCGTTGTGTGCCGTGATGGGCCCCTACACATGCATAAAATAAACGCCCTGTAGCGGGCACGCGCCCTATTCAAAGCCTCAAACAACTTCGCCTGCTTTGCCGGTCACCCGCCCTACTATTGAGGACCCAAAAGTGCTGTGTACCCCGGTCTGGCAGCTCCAGCGTAGGCTTCGGAAGGAAAGCAAGCCTTTCGTAAGAGCAAAGCAAGCATTTCGTAAGAGTCAAGCAAGCCCTTCCCAAGAAAGGGACACTTGGACGTGTGATCTTGAGCGGCAGCTCAACTCCACTCCGTTCTATTTTGGCGGTGCCACCATTTTCCTAGGCGGGCGAGTTCTTTAGGCGAACCCTAGATGAAGGCGGACGGCAGAGGCTCACGGACAACATCGCCGGTGCTTTGGTGAGTTTTTTTCGTTTCGTTTGGGTCAGGTTTTCCACGTCTCTTGCTAGCCCCCCGGCCATCCTTGCCACGACAAGAGCCCGTGCGAAACTAACCGACCGTGTTTAGCGTCATTCAGAGCACGTTTCAGAACGACTTGGATTTTATCCGTAGACTAGTTGTGGTTGTAGTGCGGTGGTTGCGGTGGTAGTGGTGATGATTGTCGCGTGGGAGAGGTTGCGGCGCTCCCGCCACTGGCGCCGACGGTGCGGTACCCCCCCCGCCTTCGTTCTCTTCGTGTTGCCGTTTTTCGCCCCGCCGCCGCCGCCGCCTCCCCGCCGCCACTGTCGGCGAGGCGTAGCCCGGAATTGGTGGGCGGCGACGTTTTGGTGGGTTGGGATCATAAAACCTGAGCAAGGAAACTAAGGCGCACTAAAGGAACGTGTTGTGTGTGAGTTTTGTCGTTACTTGCCATCGGCCTTCGGCTATGCCCCGAAATTTCCCTCGGGACAGAGAGTACGCGTTTTTTTCCGCGTCCTTCACACTTTTTTTCCCGGACACAGGACGAAATGTCGCCCCTTTACGCCCGCCCCGACTTGCATGTTAACGTGTCCTGTGCGTCTCGGCCTTGGGTAACGTTCGAAAAAAACGAAAACAGTCGGGAGCCCAAGACTTCATCCAGAAGCGCGCCATCGCCAACTTCGCCGCTGCCGACGCGGACTACGGACGACTCATCTCGGAAAAGGTGAGAATGGGTCGTTATCCTTAGCTGGGGGACGGGGGATGGGTTGGTCATGACCAGGTTTTCGCGGGAATGTTTAGGCCTCGCCCTGGCACTCTTGGCATCGTGTTGTCCAGCTAAAACCCTGATTGCGTCAGAAAGAAGAAACGAATCCCAGCGACCTTTGGCAGGGTTGAACTGGTGTTGGTTTGTCCCGCCGACTCTACGGGGGACGGGATGAGGAAGAGGTAGTCATGATCAGGCTTGCCTTAATGTTTGGCCAGTTTGTGTATCGGCCTCGCCCTTGGCTCTTTGCAGCATGTGCCACTTGTCTCCGGCTGATTCCATGAGAACGACGAACTGAATCGCGTGGCTGTTCGCAAGACGCTGTCCCGCCTTTGGTCTTGCTTGACCTGGTTCGTTTTCGTCCGTGTGTGTTTTTTTTTTGGGGGGGGCTTTCTCCGACGTCAGGCCCTTAGCGTAAGCCGATCGAGCGTGTTTTTGTGCGACACTCCCTCTTTTTATTTTAAAAGGCTTGGTAATGGTGATTTTCAACAACCCTTCGAAGAGAAAAACTTAACAGTACTGGGCCCTCCATAGCGCAGGTTGAATAGTGTAGCTTCCCGGTATTGTGCAGGTAAAATCTTTGAACATATCCTTGCACTAAGAGGGCCCAGTACCGTGTATCAACTCGTTTGCACGGCACCAACGCCCGTGTATGTCTGCCTGTGTTTGTTGTTGCCATGCCGTGCCGTTGGCTTTGCAGATCAAGGTGTTGGCCCGCGCGGGCGGAAGCGCAGCCTCGCGCGCGGCTCCGCAGCCGCTCAACCCGCCCCGCACCGTTCCGAAGCCCTACGCGGCCGTACACGCCAAGGGCCGCGGCGCCTCGAGCTTGTGATTCGATGACGGAAGGTGCTTCTGGTCGGATGCCGCCAGCCAGGATCGATCGGCCTCGCTGATTGGTCGATGTTCTCTCTCTCCTTCAATACGTGTGGCAGGCTTTGATGCTAAAGACGTAATGCCGCCATCACCATTAACTGGTGATTCGTAGTCTGGTCGCTTGGTCTCTTCTGTTTGTTGGGCAGGAAGGAGCCAACGAGTCAACCCTCTGTCTTGAGGACTCGAGTCTATCGGTTATGTTTTTCTGGCAAGCCTTCTATGAGGATTACGCTGTGTTCTTGGCCACAACGAGCGAGGCGGTTCTACGCTTTTGCTGTCTGACTACTTCCAACTCGAGGTAGCAGGCGCTTCTCTGTCGATTTTTTTTTCAAATGTAGACGGATCTACAATAGACTAAGCTTTCGGGCGGGTGGACGGCGAATGAGTGGAGACACCCGCCTAGAGGTTATCAACTGGTCGAAAGCAGGAGAACGTATCCTCGAACATGGCTTCCTGTTGTTGATGGCCAGCGGGTGTACGCTGTGTGAAAACCGTTTTTTGGTAAGAGATGCTGGGGTGTTCGGGTGGAAAGCAGACACGCCTTACTGCTGTGCTGCTGCGGCCAACGATAACCTTCGCGACTTTGACGTACGGCTTGCACGGGACACACGTTTAGAATAGGCGGTACGGCTCCCTACATGCATGTGTGTGTGCCAATGAAAGCCACACGGTAGCTTTGTTTGCTGTTGTAGAAGCCCTAGGTCGGTGTTGGCTTTCGTGCGGAGTGAAAGCTCTCAATCCTATGTTCGTTTTTTTTTCTTTTTTTGCTGCTGGAAGGCACAAGGGGGTTCGCCGGCTCTACTTGGATCACCTTTCGCCATTCGAACGCTTGTGTCCTTGTTGCAATTTTTTTATTACCGGGCCGTTTTGTTACTATCGACCCTCTCTTTGTTGAAAAGCAAGGACGTCGTTCATTGGCTAGCTTCAAAAACCGCCCAACATGTTTGTCCTTTGTTGACCTCCTACTGGCCGGAGACGCGGTGCAGGAGCGTTTTCTGTTGGCGCGCGGGCGTAAGGATGGGGAGGAATGACGACTAGTGACCGAAGTAGTGATACAAATCGCCGTGGTAGGTAGAGATGACAAGCCTACCGACTAAGTCATTCGGCTCTCTCTCTACCATATCGCCACGGTTCCCCAACCCAACGTACATCATTGCAGACGGTCTAGTACATGGGTCGTAATTCTTGCGGGCGGCATTCCTCGGTTCCACCGTATGGCATGCCATACCCCCCAACGATCCAACGTCCAACCAAGAACGGCGGCAGCAGCGGCTACGATGGTTCGAGAGGTCTTCCGTGGTACTTTTCGAATTCCGCTCCACGGGGTGCTGGTCTGGCAATACTGCTGTGAGGGACTACCACTGCTGCTGCCGTGTAGGGCGCGCGTGCGTATTAGTCTGTCTGCGCGGAAAGGCACGGCGCCGAATAGTCCGGCGTGAACCGGAGCAATAGCGAGCATATCGCTTCGAGCCCGAAAAATAGCAAAGAACAACATGTGCAACATGTGCAACGTCGGAAATCCACACACCCATCGCAGGCGGAACTTCGCCAACAACGGCTCTTTCTCCAGCCCCGGCCCCGCCCCCAAAGCAGTAGACAACCGACCGATCGAGGGGTGATGTGGTGTTTCTTCACATCTCGTTTGATCGTGTGTCAAACGAACGCCAAGCCGGGGACAACACTCAACCACCCCCCGTGGTTTCATGATGTATGCCCTCTCAGCTCTTGGCGCTTTCACGGCATCGACAACATGGAAAAAAATGACGACGTAACTGAGCTCAACATCCACGTCTACGTGAAAACATGGACAAAAAAAAGGAAAGAATCACGGCGTGTAAGCTACAGTGAACAACCCCCGGTTGCGCAAACAAACGCCCCCCCGGCTTCGGCCTCACCGCAACACTTCGTATGAAAACGGTTCATGGACGATCGTCGCTCATCTACGACTCGATTTTCATTCATGCTCGCTCCCTCATCTATTATAGTCATTCAAGTTTTATTGCCCGAACTCTGAAGGGCACTAATAGTGCATAATCCCCCGCCCTACAAACCCTACATGTATGGCAGGCGGAGGATGACGGTTACACTTGTCCCTAGCACGAGGGAACGATCACCCTTGCATTGAAAACGCCTCTTCCTTCATGGCAGTGTGGTGACGATGACCATTGGATGTCCCAGGGTGCAGCATCGCCTTGTCGCCGCAGGTGATCGGTCGACCCAACATATCAATCTTGTGGGTGTGGCATTTTGTGATGGGGCACAGTAACGACGGACGCGCATGCGTGCGGGGCGGGGCGACGAGAGGGAGACGGGGCGATGATCAGGACAACGGGGGAGAGACAACACGCAAGGCAGCGAACTGAAAATAAACAAGGGATAAGACGAAAAAGAAAATGTCAATACTTTTGCATTCGGCCAGCTGTCTAGCTCGGCTGGTGTCCCGATAACAACAAAAAGCATACGAACACACATAGCCTAGCCTCCCCCATGACGCCCCCTCACGGGGTCCCACATCACCGCCTTTAGAACGATCTTGCGTTTTCAACCGCACTGAGACCGACGTCTTTTCATTGGTCAGCCGGATTGCGCGGTCGATGCTACCAAATCAAACACATAGACTAAACAAACACATATACATACACATACACATGCACATACACACCCGGTAAAAGGAGAGTCGAAGCTCGGTCTCGACCGACCAGCGATGCTAGCTCCTCCGCAAGCGCATCAACCTGGTCAAAGTTGAAAACCAAAGTTACCGACAATCGAGCGGTCGATATCGAAGCGGAATTGTCGGACGAGATTCGTAGGGCCGATCAACCCTCACAGCGGCAGCAGTCAGGATAACGAGAAACATAGACAAGTAGGGGTTGGGTTGTGCAATACCGACATTCACACGGACAGCGGCAGTAAAAAAAAAAAGTGCTGGGGGCATGAGAGGACGCCGTCGAGATCACAGATACGCCCCTCAGCGGGTGAAACACCTATGCATACGTCGTCTCCGCGGGTTAACTCAGGAATATGACGGGCATGACAAGCCCACACCAGCCTTCCTGGAGACGCCCCCGGCAGCTTTGCTGGAGAGAACAAATGTGTGCGTATTTCGTGCTTACAAACCAATGCCGCTCCTGACCTAGGTCCTTCACTTGATGTACCAGACTCAAACGCAAGCCCCGACACTCAACCACTGACCCTAAATCCACACTCTTATCCACTCACGACCCTTTCACCCCGCCCAAGAGTTTCAGGAACGGACTGAAAAGACGAGAAGTGATGTCGATAGCATACAACTAGGGAAAAAAACAATCTGAGCCACCTTGGGCAAAGTGCAGGAAGGAACGATTGTGCCATCGGTGACCATTCCTGTTGGAACAAAGCTCCGTCCTCTCGGACGCAGTGGTCTAACAGCTAAGGCATACAAATACATGATATCCCCCTATACCTCACGGCGCTTGCTGACGTGCGAGCCTGGTCCGGTGAAGACCCGGCCTGCGCCGGCATTGTAGGTATGCAAGGCCAACGGTCTAACGACCACAGCAGTATGCGCGGCTATGAGTACAAGCCCCCTCCCCCTCTCACCTGTTCCTCCTTGTTCACTCTTCTGCAAGCCCTAACCGCCTCGACGTACAGGCCAGGCGCGGGCGCGAGACCCCCGTCCCTCATCTCCCTCAACACCGCCGCAGAATTGTCGCAGTCGTTTCGCAGCGCTGACAGTGCCGCGGCGTAACACACCGCGTCTGGGACTAACCCCACCTACGACAGCGGTATCACAAATCCCACCGACATGGGGGCGGGGGCCCGGGATAACGTATGGGTGGAGGTGCCGTCGGCTTTCTATCGCCTGGCTTTGGAAGGGAGGATAGGGCGGTTGTTGAAGGCCATGCAAGGGTTTGGGGTGGGTGGACGAGCGGCGGCCGGCTAGATGTCACCGGGTTTCGGAAGGAAGGTCAACTCAGGCTTTGCCTGCCTTAACTGTTAAGACCGTTTACCAAGCGCGTCCTCGAGAGGACGGAGCATTGCTGTTCCCACAGGACCGATCACATGGCCAATCGCTCCTTCCTACAATTGCCAAAGGTGTCTCAAAAATGTTTTCCCTTTATTGCCTATCCTGCCGATATCACTTCTTGCTGAGGGGCGGTTGTTGGAGACGATGGGAGGAGTGTGTGACACTGTGGTTTGAGGTAGGCGTGTTTAAACGTGACCGGGTCCATGGCTACAGGTAGCCAACGGCAAAGAGCGCTGTGTGTGAAGAGCGACGGCGATGAGTGTGAGATCAAAATGATGTCAACACTCCGGTAAACGAATGGAAAACACGGGGGTCTCGAGAGAGGTGAGTCAGATGGTGCGTGTGTATTATTTCGGAAGTGGACAGAAGGACAAAAACGGCATCTCTGTGTGGGTGTGGGTGTGTCTCCGTCGTTGTCTCTGTCCCTCCCTGTCTCTTTTCTCTGTGCCGTTTCCTCGTTCTCTGTGTATCACTCTGTCTCACCGCCTGCTCCTTTCTCTCTTTGCCTCTCTTTGTANTACACTTGCGACCAGCTGCAAGCCAGCCGGACTCCCGTGGACGGCATCGTCGTTGTCCGAGATCACGTGATCTGTGAGGAGACGAGAGTAAGAACCCCGGTGTGTTGGATTTTTTGTTTTCAAAGAAGCTCATGCTACGTCTCTCTCTCTCTCTCTCTTTCTCTCTCTCTCTCTCTCTCTCTCTCTCTCTCGCTCTCTCTATCTCTCACCGTGGGCATCTCCCTCAGAAGCGAGAGCGCCATATCCGGCTCGTTACCCCGCGCGCATGTCGTTATCGCAGGGGCGTAGCATGTCCGAGAGGGGGACATTCCCCTCTTCGACATATCTCTAAGCAGACCGACCGCATCACCGCATTGGCCAGATGCCGAGCACGCTAGTATGGCGGAGGAGTAGCTGGAGAGATTTGAGAGACGGCCAGGTACGGTTGACACCGGGAGGGAGGGGAAAGAGGAGGGCAAGACGCCATCACAAACCGGAACATCAGTGCAAGTACACACGATGCTTGCCACGTAGAGCGACCAGAGCAGCGCGAATGCACACAACGGAGGATATAAACCGCAACACACCAGGGCGTAAGCGCAGAGCAAGGCGGCGCACACAGAGACAGGGCAAGAAGAACAAAAGGGGCAACATCCGGAGAAACAGATATATTCAGAACCCGCACCCGGGGGGCGCGCCGAGGATGACGGCGGACAAACAAAAAACAAGAACAGAAAAAATACGAAAAAGCAGAGGCAGCATACACAGCTACACGTAGCAGGGCTCCCTAAACAGGGACAGAAGGAAAGAACGGGAGGAAACACAAAAAAAAGGCCGGAAAACAGATCAAGTTCAGCAAAAAAAACACCCACACCGCCGCAAACGTGCAGTGCCCCCCAGAAACAAGCAACAAAATTAACACCATCTCACCGCAACCAAAAATAACCTTAACTTCACACGGCAGTATGCACGTGGTGCGCCAAAAACACACACGAAAAATCGACTATTCTGCGCCCCCTTCCCCCCCCCTCTCTCTCCCTCTATTTCTGTCTGTCTTGTCTCTCTCACGTGACGGTGTTGGGGTTGATCCCGGCGTCCTTCATCTCCGCCATGAGCTCCAGCGCCGGCTCGTGACGGCCGGCCTTCGCGCAGGCGGAGATGGCCACCGAGTAGTTGATCAAGTTGGGCCGCACCCCTTTCTCCGTCATCTCCCGCACGAGGGAAACTGCGTCTCGCCATCTCCCGGCGCCCCCGCACGCCGCCATAACCTGCCGG
>CACKRE030002311.1:5981-24220 GCA_902602495.3 Ectocarpus sp. CCAP 1310/34 | reverse complement strand
CTCACGGCGCTTCGCGCTTGGTGATGTGAGAGCCTGGTCCGGTGAGAACCCGGCGTGCTCCGTCCCGGCTTTGTAGGGATGCGAGGTCAATGGTCTAACGACTACGGCATGCACGACTATGAGTACACCCCCCCCCTACGGAAAGATAAGATGTATACTCGTCCGATCGGACAGAACGGGGCGGGCGGATAGCGATGCCGGTGAAGTAGACTTAGACACGGCCGCTGGTGCGGCGATGCCTGCTTCACTATCTGCAAGGTCAGCCAACGGGGAAGCCGACGGCAGGGAACAACTCGTCTCTTCTTCTGCTCCGTTGTCACTCAACCGATTTGTTGGGATTTCGGCACTTACTGGAAGCATTGGCAACGTGGGGAACGCTCGCTTCGGCACACAGTAACTACCCCGGGGAGATGAGCCCACAACCGCCGGCGCCGTCTTGAACGCCGGTTTTCACATGGCATCCCACCTCCCGCGCTTGTCTATACTACTTTTGGTTCGGAGTTCGGTTTCAGATCGGTTTTCGGGCCGGTTTTGAGCCGCAGAAATCTTCGTAAAAGGGCAAGCTGGGATTCCACGGATCAAGCGGACAGCCCCCTCTTCTCTATCGCCTACGACTCCAGGACACAAGACTTGGTCGGCTAAGCCAATTACACTCAACCTGGTACTGTGCACTCGGTCTGTCGGACTCCGAGTCGGCTCGGGTTTCGGAGTCGGTTCGGGTTTCGGAGTCGGCTCGGGTTTCGGAGCTACACAACCTGGTAGCTTCGCCGGTGTTTTACTACTGTCCGACAAAGTAGGTGGGGAACCAGATGGCTCCCCGCCCCTCGCTATACTAGGTCGGAAATCATTAGACGGTTTGGGCGGCGGCGACGGTTTCCGCCCCTCTCCACCACCGTGAGGCTCCGACGTTTCCATCACCGAGAGGCGGAAACTCTCGATGTCGACTTCCTATTTTCCAGGGTACAAAGAGAGACCCCTCCCTTGTTGTTTCTTTTTTAGGCTACGGAGCTTGGCTTGCCATCTTTCTTCAACCGAAACGGGGCTACTCTCCCCGAATGATTCGCAAAACATACCACACTCATTCTTAAAGGACTCAGGGCAACCACGCAGGAAGTGATCGGTGCGACCGCAGTTGTAGCAGGCGTCACGCGGCAGCTGACTTTTAGCCTTCACGCCCTCTACCGAATCAGCGGAGTATTTCCAGAAGCGGAGCGAAGGGTTGTTAGACGTTGATGCGTTTTTGTCTGATCCCTTTCCGAGCACGGGGTACAGGTGCCGAGATGTGCGTTGGTATCCTTCCTCGTCACTGCTTAGTTCATACTCGGCGTCCATGGGTCAATGTTTCAAACGAGCGACCCGCACTACCGCGTGAACCCTTGGTCGGTGAGAATGTGTTGATCTGGCGGACACCGTTCCTAAAGCAAGGGGGTGCGTTGGCTACGGCGTTACTTTCGTCTATCTCGTCATCCCGAAAGCACTTCCACATGTCCGCCAGAGTGACCGCTTTCTAAAGTTTGGGTTTCACGAAAAGGGATATCTCTGGGTACTGCACGGCCAGACCTTCAATGGCGGTTGAAACGATTTGTGCGTCTGTCGGGCACGAGTCCTCGAATCAACACAACCCTCCTACAACTTCTTTTAGTGGGACTATCCAATCTTGCAGGGGTGTGTGGATCGGAACGGAGAACTGTGCCAACATGATCGGGATGGAATTGACCTTCAAGCTCGTGAATCGCCTCGTGAGCTGGCTGACAAGCTCGGCAAACCCTTGTGGGTCGTTGAGCTTCCTATCTCGGATTGTGTCGTCGAGGTCCCGGCCGATGGACAAAATTTTGTTTACCGGCCCTTCCCCACTTTCTGCCGCTACACAACTCACAAGAAATTGTTGAGCGAGCGACGTCCACTCTGGAGCCCACGCGGTGGCGTGGAAATCGCCGCAAGCCTGTCGGCCGTGCCTGACTACATGGCGTAGCCGACCTACCAACGTAACTAGGGCCGTCCACGTGTTGCCGGCAGGCAACGGCAGGCGTGGTCGCACATACTGCTGAAACATGTGGTGCACGTTGAGTGCCATGAGCTTAGAGGATACCTTCGGATTGTGAGGGGGTGGGGAAGGAGATCGTGAGCTGGGGGACAAAGAACACGGCACACGGGTTAGTCTCGAAGCCCGGGAAGATCCACCAGCCTCCGAGCCTCTCGAAGACGACGCTCGGCTGTGTCGACGCTCCCTCTCGTCCTCCCCCGAACGCCGAGTCCCGCGGTCTCCTCCCCCCGCCGACCACGTGCTCTGCTTCCCTCCACCACTCGCGGCGCCCTGCCGGCGAGAACTTGAGGCCCGCACGTGATGGACGGCCTCTCGTTCCGCCGGCGCCGACCGGCGCCGCGGCGCCCCCCATTCATCCCTGTCGTCTCCCGAGCCGTCCGACGACCACGAAGAAGAGGAAGAACTCTCGCGGCAGGAGCGGTTGTGCTGCCGCCGCGAGCGTTTGTTAGTTCGGCGGTGGCGCTCACGCTGACCGTCGCGACCCGGCGACGGCGGCTCCCGGCGGTCGGCCGCCGGCTCCGCTTGCACCGCCCGCAGCATTTCCCAATCGTGAGGAGGACCCAACGCGTGCGCTCGGCGTTCACGCCGATCGCAGGCGTCTTCGAGCTCCCACAAGCGGCGGCGGTTGNCGTCTCCCGAGCCGTCCAACGACCACGAAGAGGAGGAAGAACTCTCGCGGCAGGAGCGGTTGTGCTGCCGCCGCGAGCGTTTGTTAGTTCGGCGGTGGCGCTCACGCTGACCGTCGCGACCCGGCGACGGCG
This sequence comes from Ectocarpus sp. CCAP 1310/34, assembly GCA_902602495.3. NCBI lineage: Eukaryota > Phaeophyceae > Ectocarpales > Ectocarpaceae > Ectocarpus > Ectocarpus sp. CCAP 1310/34. The sequence continues at coordinate 21,415 of CACKRE030002311.1, read as the reverse complement.
GCTCCCGGCGGTCGGCCGCCGGCTCCGCTTGCACCGCCCGCAGCATTTCCCAATCGCGAGGAGGACCCCACGCGTGCGCTCGGCCTTCACGCCGATCGCAGGCGTCTTCGAGCTCCCACAAGCGGCGGCGGTTGTCGCTGAAGTCCGAGCGGGCCTGCGTGTAGGCGTCCCCCAACTCTGGGTCCGTCCATCCCGACCCGGCACACGCTCGTTCCGCGTCGTGAAGTCGAATACCCAGCTGCTCGTCCAGCAGCGTCCTCCTGCCGATCTCACCGGAGAGGGTGTCACGCGGAACATGGAGCTTGTCGGACCAGTATCGCCGGCGGGGTTGCTGTGGCCGACCCGAGGCGACCGTTCCACCGCGGTGAAGCCGCGCCTCTTCTGCGGCGAAGTCGAGCGCGGGCACCGAAGTGTGTCGGCGCACGTATTGATCCCGCGACGTCGCCGGCTCCCGAGGGTTCTCGTGTGGCTGGTGTGCACGCGGCGGCGCCGCCCTTGGGTCGGTCTCCGACGACGGCCGCGACGCCGAGCCACGAAGAGAAGGCACCGGATTCCGTGAAGAAGTCGAAGCTCGTCGGGCACCGGAGTCGTGGTGGAGAATCACAACACTCCCCCGCCGCGCGACGGCCGGCGGAGGATCGTGACGACGAATCACGACGCCAGCCCGCCGCGTGTCGGCCGGCGGTTCCCTCGCCCGGGGAGCGCCGGCCCGAGGGGGGCTGGCCGGCGGAGGGGCCGAGGACCCCTAAGCTGGTTGGCGGAGCGGCGGCGGAGTGTGGCGGCGAATTACAGCTCCTCCCCGCCGTTTCCCCGCCGCCTCCGGAGCCGGCGCTGCTGAAGCTGGTGAAGCGTGGTGCGTGGTGATGAAGCCTGTTCGCCGCCGCGCCGCCGCCGCAGTAGGGGCAGCGGCCGCGGGCGTCGCCGCAGACGGGGCGGCGCCGGCGGCGGCAGCGGCCACCGATGCGGCGATGCCCATACGGCGGTAGCCCGCCCTCGGAGAATCGGGGGGCGGGAGACCATGGGTCGATGCAACCGAAGAGTTCCCCGCCCGAGAAGAGCGCGAAATCCTCGACGCCACGTCAGCCGATGCAGAAGGCGAAGAACGGGATGCAGCGCCCTCGCCCCCGGCCCCGGCCTGCGCTGGCAGCGCCACCGGGATGGGCGGGGGGGAGGCCGGGGTCGGCGGCGTAAGGGAGGTGGCGCGGCCGGCCTGCCGCCCGGGGCGCCCGGGGCTCCCGCTCTTGCGTTCGTAAGAGCTTGGAGATGATCCACGTACAATCTCGAAATACGAAGGCGCGTGGTGGGGAAGCTCGGAAGAGCCGGCGGGCGTAGGCGACAGCGAGCGCTCGGCGATGCCAAGAGCTACCGTGCTCCTCCGAACGTCCGCCCGCGCCGTCTCCATGCGAAGCGCCACGGAAGCGCGGACCAGCTCCACCTCCTCGCCCGCGTCGGAAGCGCGGCGTTCCAGGAGCTGCAGGCGGCTGACGGCAGTAGCAGCGGCGGCGGCAGCTTGCTGCGATATCTCACGCTGCAAGGCCAAGTCGGCTGCCGCGGCCGCAACATCGGCCGCCCTGGCGTCATGCGACACCGTGGCAAAGCCCTCGCGGGCGCACAACGCGTCGGCGTGAGCGTTGGCCACGGCGGCCGGCGACCCCGGCGGTGGGGGGCCGTCGGAGAGGTGGAGGCTGCCCTCAACCGCGGCCGCGAGGGACGCGTCTTCGCGGAGCTGGCGAAGCTCCTCCTCGGTCTGGAAGAGGTCCGCGTCGACGTAGGCGACGCTGTCGCCGTCTTGTTCATCGTCTCCGTCGCTGAGGAGGCCACGCACAGCCCCCGGGTGAGCCGTGACCCCCAGCGCAGCGGCGGCAGCGCCGAGTTGGACGGCGGTAGGGTTCTGAAGATCGCCGGCGGAAGATCCGGCAGGAAGACCAGCAATCGAGACTCCAGAAAGCTCGCCGCCAGAGGGAACGACAAGCGAGGTGGAAGAGAGGCGGGCAAAGGGCACGCGAGCTGGGGAGGGTGACCCCGAACGCGAGGCAGGCGCGCTACGACTACCACGACGCGAACCAATCGTCTTGCTGCGAGTACGCATGGTCATGCTTGTAATACTGCTGTAAAATCAAAGACGCGAAAAGCAACCGCACAAACAAGCGCCGAGACGCCAACGGCCTTTTGGGGGCGGACTGATCTTTCTTCGGCCGTCCATTCATGCAGGGTAATGCGCGAAATCAAAAGGGGAGGGAGGGATTCAACTGAAAAAACATCAGAGATATAAAAAAAATATCGCCTACGGCACCGGACAAAGTTAAGGGTCCGAATAACCACAACAGACTGAACGTATGGCACAGAGGGTACGACAATCCGACCGATCAGGCAGGGCCAGCATGAAACCTACGTGCGCAGGCAATGGATGGGGGCAGCAACTTTTCAGGTCCACATTGATGGCTGACTTCGGCACCGAATAACCTCCAGTAGGGTAGCGAGTACCCGTATGTTGTTCCACATGCAGATTCACACACGGGCATGAAAACAGGGTTGAGTATTCGGCGATGCCGCAACGTATGAACCAGATTTCCCGATCCGAATCCCAAGGGTGAACCATTGTCCGTAATGCGTGCATTCCGGGCCATCCTAGCCCGTATGGGTTGTCTCCGATGGAAAAACCCGGCGCCGATCAGTCGCAAGGCTGCTGAGACGCAGGAGGAATCGCGCTGGTGGTGGCGTTCATGTGCCGCTGTACCGGAGCCACATTTTGCTAGAATGACTGAAGCAGTCGCGTGTGAAGCTAGTTCCCATTTTGCGAGGTGTCTCACACGTTATGCTCTGCCCGTATTCTTTCTGTCAACAGGCTGGGATCCACAATGCCTCCGAAACCACAGTTGTCGTTGCTGGGTTCTGAAGACCTCGCGACGCCAGCTTTTCATTGGTTGGGATTAAGGAAATCTTGTGGATAGACCCCACGGGCGAGGAACGCCAATGGGAGGCTGCGTACCGCAAGACTAGAAAGGGTAACCTTGACGGAGTGACCGTCATATGCCGCATCGTCCACGATCAACATGATCTTGATGAGGTTGTCCTTGTCTCGCAGTTCCGTCCTGCGCTCGGCGTTTTGGTGAGGATAGTTCCGTCAAGCGCTGTTGCCGGTGATGGTGAAGCGCGGTCCAAGAGCGCTCTGCAAGCTCGCAGCGAAGAGGGGTGAAACGAAGAGAGCCGTAGCGCGCCTGGATGTCATAAATTCTCGCAATCCTCTCAAGCTTGTCGGATCCACGGAAGGGAGCTGTACCACCAATGGGTTTTGCCAACACGGTGGGAATACCAATCATGGACCCGTCGGGTTCTGTCGAACGCAAATCTCACTCAGACCGACTAAATGAGGGCATTCCACCAGCTCGTCATTTAGACGACCCGCTTTTTCTTCTTTATCCTTCTGATGCCGCAACCGCACGTTCTTGCGCAGCCCGTTCTCGTGTCGACACCGCGGCAAGAACCTCACTTGGCGGGCCGTGGCAGTAGTTCTCTTTAGACCGGATTGTTGTGTTCGTGACATTAAATCGGTTATCGGCTAGGTAATGAAGGCCCCTGCTGGGCTGATGGACGACAATAAGAGCGCTCAGGAGGCGGCATCAAGCGAACTCTACGAGGAAACTGGAATTCGAGCTAAGATGAAATGGGCCAGTCCTTCTGTCGTCATTGACCCGGGGATGGGCGATGCCAATACTGTGTACGTCGCGGCAGAGATCAACAACAATGCGGCCACGAATTGCGTCGCTCACAACGACGATGGGTAAGTGTTTCCAGGTGGACCAGCGGGCAACCTCATGCGCGTCTGCTGGTGTCGATGTAGTGTATGGCGTACTCAAACTGTGCTGTGGTTGTGTGATTATCGAACCGAAATTTCGTTATGATCCTGACGTGTCCGACGTTGCCTCGTTCAATACATGTCCTGTTGTATATGTCCGCGACTTGGAAGGGAGAGACTGAATATCGCTTGTATTAGAAACGCAGAAGCAAGAGAAGAGAAGAAGAAGAGTGCTTCCGGAAAACAGAGAAGCAGGGGTCACAAACACAAGAACCCCAAAATGGTATGTCTACGTTCCTATCTGCGAATATATCCGTTACTGCGGTCGATCAATACCTGTCCGTATCCAAACACACGAACACCCTCCCTGGTTTTTCACGCAAGTGGCAAACCATCCGTGGGGCATGGTTACCCCTGATCAGACCTAGGGACTCTAAACAGTAACGGTGCAAGGGAAAACCCGGCCATCCGGATCAAAAACCCTCGCCTACCCTAAACATATATAACCGTCGGTATCACGGAGGAATCCAACTGCCGCACTTCCAAGACAAGATCAAGGCAGCACAAATTGTACCGGGCACGGGGATTACGCATCTCTCGGTAGCGCTACGGGCGCTTCTAGGCTCCAACCTCGAGTGACGTGCCGGTAAATCCTTCCTGCGTGACGTACCATGATCATAAAGCCCAGTGCTAAACAACAACAAAAAAAAAACAGACCACTACCCCGGGATGTTCATCAGAGCATTCCGGTGGTCTTCTAGTTTGGTCCTACCAAGAGCCTTGGTGAGAAGGTCGGCGTGCTGCTCGTCAGTCGGGATGTACTCGACGGAGATTCTGCCCGACTTGAACAGCTCATGAATGAAATGGAACCGCACGTCGATGTGCTTGCTCCTCGCCGAGCTAAAGGGGTTCTGCACCAACGATATCGCCCCCTGGTTGTCCTCAAGGACCTTGATCTTCGCCCCACTCGTCTCAGGCGCTATGAAAGACAGCACCGCACGCACAAACAAGGCTTCTTTCACGCCTTCCCCGGCTGCAATGTACTCAGCCTCCGAGGTCGACAGAGACACGATACGCTGCGTCTTGCTAGCGTGGCTGACCACGGTACCACCAACAGTTACGGCTATTCCCGTCACCGAACGCCTGCCGGTGTCCCTGTCGGCGTAGCTGGCATCAACATACACCTCTAGGTCTAGCCCCGAACCCCGAACGTAGGTGATGCCGAGGTCCATCGTGGCGTTGAGATAGCTCAGGATCTGCACGAGCGCCTTCCAGTCTCGCATGGTGGGCGCATGAGCGTTCCGTTGCACTGCGTTCAGAGCGGTGGCGATGTCCGGCCTCGTAAATGTCGCAGGCCACATCAGACATCCGATCGCCTGCCTCACTGGCTTATCCACCCCGGGCTCGTCATCTCTCTTCGGCCCTAGATCGGCATTGGGGTCAGCGGGGGTGGATGCGGTCGTCGTGATCCCAAAACGGTCCATCAGTCCTGCAATGTACGCTTTCTGGGACAGTGTGGTCGTTCCCAACTCCAAATCCCTTTCAATCGCACATCCATCGTACCAGGTGCACTCCCCCAAATCCTTCACAGGAAGTGTCTTACGCAGGGAAGTGAGCAACTCCTCGCCCTCTTCTTCCGACCCTACGTACATGATGTCGTCCACGTAGATCACGATGATGCTCACTACCTTCCCATCCACGATCTTACGGAACACACACGGGTCAGCCCTGCACTGCTCGTACCCGCTATCCACCAGGATATTAGCAGCCTCAAAACCCCACTCACGCCCACTCTGCTTCAGACCATACAGTGCCCGTTCTACCTTGAGCACCTTGCCAGCCATGGCACCACTACCATCGGCAATCCGCACATAGAGTTCTTCCTGGATCTTTGCGTGCGTGTACGCCTGCTTAATGTCGAAATGGCGTGTGGGTAGGCCGCCCTCTGTGGCAAAGGCCATCGCGAGCTTAATCGATGAAACGGCTGGGCACGCTGATGAAGAGTGGTGGTAGTCCTGTCCGTGGACTTGGGAAAAACCACGAGCAACCAGACGGGCCTTGAAGTCGGTAATCAACCCCTTCTCATCAGTCTTGTAATCGAACACCCACTTCGTACTGACTGCCTTCCGACCTTCAGGGAGCTTCTCGATTTTAGAGAACGTCCCTGTTTTCTCATGCCCGTCCATCTCCTTCTTGATTGCCTCGTCCCACTGCTTCCTGTACTTAGACCATTTCACGTCCTCGTACGTCAACGGCAGAGCCTCTACATCGTTAGGTTTCTGCCCGATTGGCGAGGGGATACTTAGCTCAGGGTTGCTGCAGTCGATGTTGAAAGGACGTTCCACCGGCACGTCCGACTGCAGCATCATCTCTTCAATCTCAGCCTGTAGGGCCATTTCCTCCATCTGGCGCTCCTCCACCAACGACCGTTGGAGATACTCAGCGACGAGCTCCTTGCCTCCCTCCACCTCCAGGACTGTTGACAGCAAGGCCTCCTCGGCGGCCTCCTCGGCGGCACCCTCGGCGGTCCTCTCGGCCTCCGCTAGCTCCCGTGTCTGCTTCCGGGTGCGACCGCGCTGCAGCCCGTAGCGCAGTGGGCCCTCCTTCGAGGCGCCCCAGAGAAGTTTCTTTCCCTGCGTCCCGGGGGGGTAGCGGGTATCGGCGGGGTCGTATTTGTACTCGCCGTCGTCGCTGCCGCCGCTATCCTCGCCGTCGACGTCGGAGCCCCCAGCTCCCCCGGCCTCTCCGCCGGAGTCTTCGGGTTCACCGCCGCCGCCGCTGGTGTCGCTGTTGTTGCTGCTGCTGCTGCTGCTGCTGCTGTTGCTGCTGCTGCTGCTGCTGGTGGGGATGCCATCGCCGCCACCAAAATCGCCCCCTCCCAAATGGGGCGACGGGGGAGCACTACCTTCGTCCCCCTGGATCCCGTTGCCGGGTACCGCCGGCGCATTCTCGCGCGCCGGCAGTGTCGCACGCCCCGGCCCACGGATCTCCGTCATGTCGAGGTCGGACTCACTCGCCAAGTCCTCTTCCCCCCCTCCACCTCGACTCGACGTGTCCTCACTGCCCTCGCCCTCCCCTCCCTCCCCAATATCCGCGAGGGGCAGTTGCGGGGGAACGGGCGAAACAGCGGGTACGTGGCGCCAAGTGAAGTTGCGGGTGGTGACTACGGTTCCAGCTTCGGTTAGCATGCGGACGCAATCACGGGGGTGGTTGTGGGCCGGTCCGAGGTACCATCCTTTTCGGCCCTTGGGGTGCGATTTTCTCTCTCTTCGTGCCTTGTACACCGCCGGTTTGAGGAACGGGTACACCGACCCGGCCGGGGGCGGTTTCCCGTGGAACATCTCATACGGAGATTTGTCCCCGGGGTTGGCGGTGGTGGCGGTGCAGTTCAGTTGATGGCATGCACATGCGATCGCCTCAGCCCACAAGGCCGGGTCAGTTGGCGCGTCAGGGAACATCTCCTTAGCTTGAATGCGTGACGCTAGTGCGGCATCACTAATGATGCCTAGCCATCTTTCCGCAACACCGTTGTACTTGGGGGTGTGCGGGGGGGTCTTCTCTTGCTTGATACCCCACTTCCGGCAAGTCTTCGAAAACTGCCCCTGGAATTCGTTGTCTGAACGCACAACGTACACCTCACACGGAGTACCCTCCGACCGGTAATCCGCGATAAATTGCTCGAGTGCGTCGGCTGCTTCAGACTTGCGTTTCAGAAAAAACACGCGCGTCCAACGGGTGGCATCGCATCTGATGATGAGGGTGTACCATCTGCCCCCGATGCTATGGAACTGCATCCGCCCCCCCAGGTCGATAAAAACTCGAAACAGTTTCTTAACTGCGCGTGTGTCCGTGAATCTCTGAACGGCTTTCACCTGCCCCTTAGCCATAGAGCAGCCGGTGCAGCTCAGGAGCGGCCCTCCCGTCAGCTCCACTCCCTGCTGCTTCGCCGTGAGCCTCAGCAACCTCTCGTGAGCGTGGCCGTGCGAGTTGTGGAATTCGTTGAGGTCAGTGGGGGTGGCGGCTTTCGCTTCGCCAGGAACAATAATAGCGGCACAGGCGGTGTCTACCTCGGGCTCGGTTTGATAGCCCCACAGAGAGAGCAATTTTCCGAGTTGGGGGAACCACACTTCCTTCCCTGCTTTCGTGGTTAGCACTAGCCCCCCCGGTTTTCCAGCGTACGTGTGGCCTTCCTCGGTCAACGAAGTGAGCGAGATAAGGTTCAAGTCCATTCCTGGCACATGAGCTGCACGCTTAATCGGCACGGGTACTTCTTGGCCTTCCGACTGAAGGACTACGGTCACGTCCCCGTATCCTAGAATTCGAAGGAATTCTCCACCAATCCCCTTCACCCGTCGATTACACTCTTGGTAGTTCTTGAAGCCGTCTGCGCTTCTGAACATGGAGCACGTGGCCCCTGAATCGGCCACGTACCTCATGACACCCTGGCCTTGTTCCTCTACCCCCACTAGACCAAGATCAACGGTACGACCACACTCGCCTGGCTGGGTTGCCTCCGCCATGTAGGCCTGGTTCTCGACGGAATCAACATCGCTCACCACCTCGGCAAGCACCGCCGCCTCCGTAGGACACTTCTCCTTCTTGTGGCCCCACCCTAGGCAGTGCTCACATTGCGGGTTGTAGTCGCTCTCCTTGGTCTCGCATTGGAACGACTTGTGCCCCTTGAGACCGCACGTGAAGCACCGGAAAGGAATCTCGCTTTTCCCACCGCCGCGACCGCCGGCCCCTGTTCCCCCACTACTGTCCGACTTGCTCTCCTTCGTTCCACCATCCCCTCCGCCTTTGCTGCTACCGCCCCGGCCGTTGCCGCGTCCGCCGCTGCTGCCGCGGCCACCACCACGACCCTGGCCCCAGCCTCGGCCAGATGACCGCGTGCCGCGGCCACCGTTGGCGAGGTAGGCCTGCTCGGGGCCCCGTGCTCCTCTCTTCGCTGCTTTCCGCTTCTCCGTGATCGCATTGTACTCGATTGTGACCTCGCGAATCACGTCTTCTTTCGTCAAAACCTTCTGGTGCCGCAGGTTGTGCTTGGTCATGGCAAACTCGTTCGGAAGCGCACCAACGAAGTGGTTCAAAACGAAAGTTTCGTTAGCAACGATGCCTTTCGTGTTAAGGCGTTCGGCAGTCGTCAGCATATCACGGAGGGTGTGCACGGGGTGTCGATCATCGGGGATTCTCTTGACCAATAACTTCTGCATGTCATCTGCATTCTGCATGGTTGTGATCGGGTCATACATCTCTTGCAATTCCCGAAGCGCCCCCAGAGGCGACTGTGCCCTCCTGATCGTCTTCTTGTCTTCGTCTGTCGTGAGTGCATGGCTCAAAAAGTTCCACGCGTGAAAAGCCAGTTCTACTTGCTGGCTTGGGTAGTCAATACACAGCTCTTGTTTGGTCCGACCACCGTTGTTGTGCACAGGGATTTCCACCGTTCCTTCCTGAAACTGTTGAGCTAGGTTAGCACCATTTGCCATCATGAGAAAATCCTCCTTCCACGTCGGGAAATCCTTTGGGTCCCCGTTGAACTTGTTTGGTGCATATCTTGCACTGCTGTAAGCGTACTCTCCGCCCCCAGCATACACACCAACCTCAGCAGCACCACCACTCCCCGTGGGACTACTGAAACCAAAACCACCTTGGTTGTGAGCAGCGGCTACTCTCACCTCTCGGGGGTTTAACCCCCTAGCTTCGCCGCTGTGTCGCCCTCCCGCAGGAGGACCAGACTCTCTCAAAGGTTCGGGCAGGTACGTCTCGCCCTGTCCACTCCAACTCTGCGGTGCCCCTCTCCGGACTTCCGCAGTAGCTGCGGCGCCCTCCATGGCGCCGCTGCCAGCAGCAGCACCCTCCGTGGTGCTGCCTGACCCTTCTCCTTTGGCCAACAGCTTCGACATCATGGCCATCATGCCGTCAAACTTGCTGTCCAGCGATGCTTCCAACGAGGCTACCTTGCCTCGTAGCATCTCAACCTCATCTGGTCTCCCACCAGGATCACCACCGGGAGCATTTTCGCTCCCGTCTCCATGGCTCTCCATTTTCCGAATGGACTCCCTCGAGGGATGGATCACTAGTGTGTTGTATATGTCCGCGACTTGGAAGGGAGAGACTGAATATCGCTTGTATTAGAAACGCTGAAGCAAGAGAAAAGAAGAAGAGTGCTTCCGGAAAACAGAGAAGCAGGGGTCACAAACACAAGAACCCCAAAATGGTATGTCTACGTTCCTATCTGCGAATATATCCGTTACTGCGGTCGATCAATATCTGTCCGTATCCAAACACATGAACATGTCCTTGGGCGGTACGCTGTGCACTCCGCGGAGGTACATACGCAGCACGAATTCTTTCGTTGTGCGCTGCAGTGGAGATGGGACCAGCCCAAAGTATACAGCTCGATGAATATGTCAACAGACCTCTTTAGGCCTGTGCGACGACGACGCCATAACCGCCTCTCCACGATATGCGGCCATGAGAGTTGTGAAGGCACAGCGGTCGTGTTGGTCAACGTCGTTGGCATGCCCAAGGGATGATTCAGTGAACACGGGATACGTTCGAACGCGTCCCGGTCAAGAAGGCGCCAAAGGGCTGGGGAACGGTTGGCACGGTTACACGGTATCTGCGTTTACAACGATTTCGTGGACGAAAGCCCTCATTCAATGCGCCGTGTTGAACCACAAGGAATTTCAGCAAACGTCTGGTGGTGTTGAGTCATTTCCGACTCCGACAAGAATTTGAATCGTTCCTCAGCTTGATTGACACGCTTCCCGCGACCCGCGACCCTGTACTGTGTCCAATTTTGCAGGGAGTCCATCACTGTCCATCGGGTGGCTCTGGAGGGGCTGCTGACATCCTTACAGGCTTTCTCCCAGGATTGGCTATCAGGTCGATGCTCGACTGTATGCATATGCAATGGGTCTCCAGCAAAATGCCAACAGACGGGCTGAAGGAAGGGGAAGCCGAAACCTCGAAGGACGCGGCGGTGGTTTCTTGGACACGATTGTGTTGTGCGCGGTATCATTCTTAGTTGGACTGTACTGCCGAAGCATCTGGCCGTAACGAAGATGTGGAATGTGTCGCGCAGGAACACCCATGGAGCACGCTCCTCGCGTTTACCATTGTCAACAGCCATGAACATCGTTCATGAGGTTTTTCTCAACACGGTGTGCGACATCTTGGCATTCGGTAACCAGCCTGAAGTTTTGCAGTAAAGTGTAGGAGCAGCCGGTGTTAGGCAGGCTCTCGGTGCTTTGCTCCAGTCCATGGACGTTGCCCCAGGCCATTCGATGTATAACAACACTTGGCCGACATTGTGCATCGTAGAAACGTCGTGCGAGAATGAATGACGACACGGTGCAACTACTGGAGATAAATGTGCCCTATTTGGGTTGAGGGCAGAAGAAATGTCCGGCGCTGACAACGAGCGGCAGTCCCGCGAAAGTCGCGAGATTCCACGTAACCTGTAGAAACCTTTCGTAGCCCGATACATGAAGTACCGAAACATCTACTTTAGCGGCGAATGTTCGTACTCACATCAACAGCGCGGTTACAGGGTGTCTCCCTCTTGCGGGCCCGAATGAATGCCATTCCGGATTTCTTCGGGTGGGGCCGGATGATCCTGATGCCGAAACCCGAGACGCGAGAGAACAATGACCGCGGGTGCGTTGCTACTGCTGTACTGTAATACTGATCGCACTTTTCGTCAATGGGAATTCTCCTACCATGAACGCTTTTCTCGTTGGCACCGTCTTCCGATTCCGGTCCACCGCCTGCCGTGTCGATTTGGGGTCCCGTGTATGAGAGGGAACGGACTACAATTGTGTGGAAATCTGAGATCGCACACGTGATGGCGCCGCGGCCCAAGACGCAATTAAGTGTCGGTGTCGCACCCCGCTATAATGGTAAGACGCTGCGAGACTGTGACTGTTCTGGGTGGTCTTGAGATGGGTAATGCTACTTTTTTCTGTAGGAGGGATCTGGTTATCGTTCCATTTTTTGTCGTTCGCTCTCGAGCAAGCTGTTGTGGGAGGTCACGATGAATGACATTTCTCCGAAGACGAGTGAACAAACACTTTCGCCCGTTCTTCTCTTGATGATCCCGTCCGTCCGAACAGATTGTCGCCCCTGACGAAAGGCCCCGAGGAAAGCGCAAGGGCTGTGGTAGAGCCCGAAGACAGACTTAGAGAACATCGCACCGAACCAACACGAAAAGGCTTTTTTATTAAACCCAAACACGCATTTGAAACCCAAACACCCCTTGTACAACAAAAAAGCCGCCGAAAGCAACTGACGTCGATCAAGGAAGGTTGGGAGAGCGATCAAGTGGAGGCGACCACTGCAGGGGGCGAGCCATCCAGCTGATTGTTTCGGGGAGAAACACTCGGGACGTAAACGTTTACTCACTCACTGAAATTTAATACTCGCCAACAGAGCCCGAGCCCACACTCCGAGTCGAATATACAGGAAAAGTGGCGGCGTTGGTGCACCGTTTCTTCCCGTACCTACACCTTCGACTGGTTTGCGTACAAAACTCAAGCTTGGAACGAAACACGACCCACAGGTACGCGCTAGCTGATGAACAAGCTGACGGATTAATTTGTACTCAGGTCTGCTACAGTGGAGGTGAGAAATGTCCGACCGAGGGTCTTTCGCGAAACACTGCCTTGTAGTCACAAAGGTGGATGGCACATACACGAGCCTATCACTCGCGATGCATCCCCCCCTGTCTGTCTCTCTGCCGATACATAGATATTTCACGTGAAAACAGAACAGAGGTGGTCAGCGGGAGACGATTCTCCATCTCCGCTCCACGCTCGCTCGGTTTCCGTACGTGGAGACCCTCTTCCAACCACTGCCAGAGCGCTCACTCCGGTACTGGTAGTTCTCGCCCGACGGGTTCAGGCCCTCTATTCACCACGGCGACGCGACGCCCACTATCGTTACTGGCACATAGTATTTCTACCGAATATGCTCCATTTGTAGGAAGGCCTGTCAGACCTCGTCAGCGTCGTCATCGTGCCGATAAGAAGAGTTAAGAACCGGCAGCACTCCTCCACCATAGACGGCCAGGCCGGTTGCCCACGTGCCGACAGGGTGTCCCTCCATCTGATCGATCTGACCACTGCACGAAGCTGGATGGGGCTCATCAAGCAACAGCCATCCGTCACACGACACATCCGGACCACTTAGGCAATCGACATGGGAGGGGAGGAAATCGACTGCCGCACATCCTCTTTTGACCAGGAAGGCTCTCGCTGCTCCCCCACCTGGAGCCGTTGTTTGCATCAAGGTGGCGGCCGTCCCGTCCAGTACACCAAGCGAAGCCAACGCTCCGTTGACGAGAAATCTTGGAGCCTTGCATCTTGCAGGGTTGCCACTGGCGAACATAAAGGTGGCCCAGGCGGCTTTCGAAAGCTCGTACAAGACGAGAAGGGAGGTCAGTGTCTCCGCAATGGCGGCGCTCCCTAGCAGAACCGTCACCCGTAGGTCGTCCGAGCTGAACGCGTACGCGGCTTCGAATGCGAACTCAAACATGTGACCAGCAAAACACACCAGGACAAACCGTGCCCACCAGCTGCTTGGAGACAGAAGCCCTACCAAAATAACCACGGTCGGCGTCGCCGCCAGAATGTATGCGGCGAGCGTGGTGAATACGCTGAAGAGCCCCACTACCCCGGCAACGCCGCCCAACGCTTCGACAACCATAACCACTCTCGCCGTGAACCCGGCCGACGGTTGTGCGGTCAATAGCGAGTGAACAGGGTCGGCCCTGGCAAGGAACGACAGAGCGCCTGCGGACCAGCGGTGCGGGATCCACCACACGATGACCGAGCCCACGAACTCAGTGATGAGTGTCAAAAGAATGAAGTTCGACCCGGAATCATCGCGAGTAAGAATCAGTGCTGAAACCAGCGCGACGTAGTTCCAGACCCCCCACGCGCAAAGGTATAATTCGCCCGGAGTATGCCATCCAGGACCCGCAATCGTCATCTTGGCGCCTTTCGGCATGCAGTTTGTCACACCGCCCCCCGTCATGTCTGGTTCGAGCGGCAAGCCCCCTACAAGCGCGAACCGTGGGCAGAGAAATCCAGGCGCTTGAGTCAGGAAAAGCTTGGACGCCCCCCGGATGACCTTGAGCTGCAAGGAGTCCCCCGCACAGACCATCTCATGCACCGCTCTTACATCGTATACTTGAGCAGACTCAGATGACATCTGCATCGAGAGGACTCGGTCGAGACGGCAGTCTCTCTGCAATCGGGCGGAAGAACGCCGTTCGTCTATGAACTGGGCCAACGCGTTTGTAAATTCGTCACCCGCGTAGATAAGCATAGCTCCGATGTCACCCGATAGAGCTCCTTCCGCAATTCCGGACCAGTTCACGACTCGAAGGAGATCTACATCTGCCACGGTGCAGACAAGTCCGCCGGCGACGTCGGCCGCTTTTCGAATGGCGTTCGCCGCATGTGCACTGAGCATACACCTTCCGGCGCTGGTGATCAGTCCGCCCGCGGTTACCTCGACCGAAATCGGCTTCGTCGTTACAGCTGCCTGCGCGGGCTGGCCAAACGGGCGGAGAGGGGGTTGGGGAGTTTCGCTGGTCGGAAACAGTAATTGTTTTCGGTGTGGTGGGGCAGGCCACGAGGACACGGACAACGTTCTGTTGCGATTTCGTTCTGGGGGTTGTAAAAGGCCGTCGTGGAGGAGACGTGCGAGGAGAGAAAAGAGTGAGATAGATTCTTGTGAGTGTCAGATCTGAATCAAGGAAGCTTCTGTAGATACCCTCTCACGCGACTCTCGCCTGCAAATGGCAGTGCATCTCGCCTTACAGACCCTGTTGCCCATGCCTCACAGGTGGCCACTAGGTTGTGTGTCTGGGGGGGTTTTCGCAACCTTACCGGGGGAGGGATAAATGCGCGACAGAACGTGCCTGGGTTCCAGAAGAGGTACCGGCAAAACGTCCTAAGGTTACGGACACCCCTCCGCGTAACGCTGCCCGGTTACGCGACGGCTAACGTAAGCGTTATGCCATGGTTGCGGGAGTTCCGCAGCATGTTCCTTTGGGCAACGACGTTCGGATTGTGAATTCTTCATCATATTTTGCACTCCGACCGACTCATGAACAATTTTTTATTCACGGGCAAAGCAAATCGTCGCTTGAACACAGTAGGCCTGCATATTGCAATAAGTATCCAGCAAGGCACGCCACCTCCCCCTTCTTTCGCTGAGCTAGCAAAACAAACTCAGGCAAAGTCCTCCTCCCTTTTTCCCGCACAAAAATCTGTGCCTGCAATCCCAAAATTAAACGAAATTCAAACCGGAACTTGGAACTTGGAACTTGGGTGCACTGACCTACAGCAGTACNGCACTAATGAGGTTGTGTTCGATTTATGGTGTAGCGCCCACGCTTACGGGGCCAACAAAGAACGAAATGGATCGACACTATTACTATACTGTTGAGTGAAGTTCCAGCATGGGCGTGGGCAGAGTTGAGTTTTCTTTTTGTTGTCTTGGGGCGCTCTTGGGTTCTTCATTTTCTTCTGCACCTCACTTATTTGCTTATTTGTGTACTCTGTCGTCGGGACAAATTCTCTCTTGTTTGCCTGGCGCACCCGCTTCGATGTTGCAAGAAAAAAAA
>CACKRE030002310.1:10363-21426 GCA_902602495.3 Ectocarpus sp. CCAP 1310/34 | reverse complement strand
TTTTATCGCATATTTCCAGACCTCGCTGATCCCTCTGTTACACTCCATGTTTTGGTCACACTCTTGGTGGTTAACTTACGCTCACACTCTCTTGATTGAAACTAGTGAAGATAAACTCCAAACTCCACCTTGTACGCCGTGAGGATCGTTTCAACTCGGCAAAACCGCAAATCGAATGACGCAGAACAATACATCCCTCGAATGAACGCGAACAGTACAGTCCTGTAGTGTCGACAGTTACATCCACTTCTAGAGCTTTAAACAAGCGATTTCACGCCTGTCGGGTCAAACACTGCAGCATTGCAATAATTACTGGTGTCATAGCATCGTGGTGAGTTTCTTCCCCATATAGTGGTGGGTTGACCCGACAAAGTCGTGCAGGGGAGGTTGTTTCCGTTCGAAATATTGTGTGTTTTTCTAACCGGCCGGACCCATATAGGCACCACTCTATGAGGATGCAATTTCAACCTTTGAGCAAGGAGGGACAAAAAATCGAGGAAAAAATGAGTCTCTCCACCAACCAGGAGCTCCAAGCTGCATGTAAACGATTCCGTTGATCCACACAGTGTTTTCTTGTGGGTCCGGTCGAGTAGCAAAACACCCAACACCATACAAGATTTGAACACCTCTCTGCACGAATCTGCCCGTTCGGACGGGAGATATGTCGGAGCGAAACACAGCGGAATGCTGTGGCATTGATAAACTTCATCATAGTGACAGGAAACACATCACAGTGTTTGATCCCTCAAAGACCAATTGCTATTTTACTGAAAGAGAGCACCTAACCGCTGCTGAATCGTGAAAGATAAGGTGAACATAACCTTCGACCCCTTGAGCAAACGTGACGAGCAAAACACGCACGGTTGGTTGAACATGGAGGGCTAGGGGATGGTGTGGGTACCGAGCAAGGAGAGGATGAGACCACCAGGTAAAAAGGCAACACTCACCCGGACAGCAACAGAAGCTCAGGATGTCAGGAGGGAAAGGGAGAGGGAAGTCGCGCACACGTCAACACAACTGCTTCGTCACACCCAAATTCCTGCAGGAAGAAGGTACGTGGTGCACCACGACTGAACATGTATGTTAGGCTCCGGGGATCCGAAACGTTTTTTTGTACTTGCCCGCACTCGTGCGCGGATTCACCTCGTCCGAAACCACAGTCCCGCACACACACGNGCTCCGGGGATCCGAAACGTTTTTTTGTACTTGCCCGCACTCGTGCGCGGATTCACCTCGTCCGAAACCACAGTCCCGCACACACACGGCAGGGCTCGGGAAGAATTGGCAAGAGATTGTTGTCAAAATGAGGATCAGAATGATGGTAGCGACAGCAAACGGGATAATGGTGAAAGTACTCCTAAACGAACTCGAGTACAAGGTAATGAACGCTTTCGGAATTTTTTTTGGGGGTCAGACAAAACGCTCAGACAAGAAGGCCAGATTTTTTGGAATCTGCAGCCGGTAGACAAAAAGAGGGTCATATATTTTGTTCTCTGTAGCAGGTAGACAAAAAGAGGGTCAGATATTCTGTAATCTGTAGCCGGTAACGTGTTTTATAGCCTGAGGCTGCCCCACTTTTCACCCACGGCTCAGACAAAAACCTCTCACCAACCTCATTTGATCCGAGGCGTGGGTTCCTGAGCCTTGGTTACACTTTGATAGTAATATAACGGAAGGAGAGGCTAGGGATAGGGGCGGGTCCTACCGTATATGACACAAGATAACACACCAAGGTGACAACATTTTGGAGTTTGAAAATACTATCACCGGGTGTGGTATCCTGTGGGGGGAGTGTTATCTTGTGTACCCCGGGTGATGAAGTGCAGCTCGCAGGGGCCCCTAAGGGGGTGTGATAGCGCGTTCGAACAGCCACAGCGTGTGTTTGGGGGTGTGACAAGCGAGAGGGTATGATGAAAGGGGGTGTGATAGTACGTTCGAACAGCCACAGCGTGTGTTTTGAGGTGTGATATATGAGGGGGGGTGATACACTGCTTGTAGAGATGAACCGCTGCTGCCGCACAATTAAAAGGGTGTGATATTGCGGAGGCATGATAGCCTTGCCTGCACGTACACGTGCAGTGTAAGGACCTACCTCAAGGGGCGTGGAAAAACAAATACAAAAGGGCTCAACCGAGGTGACGAAACTCCTGAGCACGTGACCTCGGCGATAACTCAACCCCCTCATCGCAAAAAAAAAATGAAACAAAATACGGGCTTGAATCGAGCAAGAAAAAACTAAAAATCGAAGGTACCTCGACCGACACGATGATTGGCGATGGCCACAGACTGCACCATCGTTCTTGCCCCCCTCACAAAAACGTTTGCTGCTGCTTGCCTTACTTTGGGTACGACCAAAAGAGAGCTACGCCAAGACACCACGAACAAGAACCAACGACCACAAGCCGCATATCTACACTGAATACGAGACACAACAACGTTGCACTCCACGCGGCGAAGAAAACAGCCGATAGTTTCTTCACACCCGCTCAAAGACGACGGAAGGAACAGAAAGGCACGCCAGGAAAAACCCGAGGAAACATGAAAAGGACACCACAAGCCATTTTCTCAACACCAGCATCGCTGCCGATGCCTCACAGCTCCTCGCCCTCGTCATCGCTCACGTCCACCACCACCACGCCCGTGTCGTCATCATCGTCGATGTCCAACACCTCCAGCAAGTTCTCGCCTCCGGACGACGAGTCAGCCTTGTCCGCAGCGCCCGATGGCGCGCCGATGGGCTCCCCCTTGGCGTTGGCGCCGAGCTCCGTGTTGGCCCAGGCCTCGTCTCCCGACCCGTGGAAGGGCAGCAGCAGGCCAGCCTTCCTCCAGCTCGAGCGGATTTCATCCGCGGTCAAGGCATCCCACGCCTTCTTGACCCACTGTGCGACCAAACCACTCGAAGGGGGCTCCGGATAGCCGCGGTCGTTGCGCGTTACGTTCTTGGAAGCCATGTGGTCGTTGTAGAGCCTGGATATGTTTGCCTTGAAGATCTTGTTGACCAGGCCATCGCACGGCTCGAGCTTTGGAGTCAAGCCTCCCAGGATGAGGAACATCGTCGTGTTGGACTCCTCCATCGCGTTGATAGACGCGTCTGTCTTGTGGACGGTCTTGTCGTCCCACGCCAGAAGCGTGTTAGGCTGACGGTAGCCGCCCAGGCGGCCCTGCCGCCCCGGGCGCCGGTTCCACACCTGCGCCACCCACACGTCGTCGAACACCCGCTGGGAGTGCCATTCCTTGGGGTCCACGGCGTAGGCCATACCTCGCGCGTACGCGTAGCCCTTCTTGTCCTTGTAGTTCTTGAACTCGCGCTCGATGCTGTTGGCGGCGGGGGACTTTCCCTTGGGAGTGGGCTGTCCCTTGACGATGAAGAGGGGCGGCAGCTTGCTGCCGTCGGCGAACACCGTCAGGACCGAAGTGATGCACATCTTCTCCTTGCCGCCGGTTTTGACGGCAATCTCCTTGTCACCCGTGGCCTGCGGGATCCCGTAGAACAGCGAAAACCGACATCAATGTGGGGTGCGTGTGAATGACTTTTGTTGTCAAGATTCGGAAAAGGGCAGCAGTGGTTGCAAAACAACATGACCAAAATCAGAGAACAGGAAACTATAGACAAGACGCAAACTACCTACAGAGATAGTTCCTCACAATAAAAAGGGTGGCCCAAAAGAAGCGTTCACGGAGGAAAGGACAGGATTGCTACATCTAACGCAGTACGAGCAAAAGCTTGGGGCAAAACTAATGCTCACGTTCACAGTGTCCTTCCCCGGGTTCTTGAACCACGTAGGGGTTTCGTCCATGTTGCCGATTTGCGCCAAGGCGAACTTGAGACGCGGCTCCGAAAGAACACCAGCGCCACTCCCACCCCCGCTGCCGCTCGCGCTGCCTCCCGCCCCTGCCACAACCCCCAGGCACTCGACTCCGTCCGCAAGTTCGAGCGCGGAAGGCACGTCGTACTTCAGCCTCCTCCACTCCATGATCGCCTGCATGGCGACCAAAGGCCAGCCAGAAGGGAGTTTCTGGCCTTGCCGGGTGACAGCTCGCACAGAGAAGCGGTATACCCTGAGAAACCTTCTGCACCACTGGTTTTGCCTGTTCTTGTAATTGAGGGAGCCCTGGAGATCGGATGGCGCCGGACTCTCCCTGAAGAAGTTCGGATGGAGTCCAACGACCTTGTTCTTGATCATCTTCGTCGAAACACGGGCGGATATGCCGTCAGAACGCAGCTCGTTGATCCAGTCCACGACCTCACGCTCGGCCGCCGTGTGCGTCCTGATCCGTCCGACGTTCAGCGACAAGCGGTTGTTGGCTTTTTTCTTGCGCTTCCCTCCTCCCTTGTACGTCTCCGCTTCCGCCAGCGCGGCTTCGTACTTGGCGAGGTTCTTGACCCACGCCGCCAACGTCACCTTGTCGGGAATCTTCACGACCTTGGTCGCGTAGGTTATCCCAACAGTCCCGTTCGGCCCTTGCGCCCCCTTGATCACACACGCTGGGGGGAAAAGTGTGTCGCACAAGGGTGGGACGGCAGTGGGTGACTTGGAAAAAGGTGTGTCTTCAAGTCTATCTAGCAAAAGGGCTGACGCAGATCACGGGAGATCGGGGCAGAGAGATGTGGGAGAGTCATGTGTCTGCGAGTCGGGGAAGGAGTCCGACGAGAGGCTCGGGGGCAGGGGCAAGGCGCCTCAGCGCAGATCAGAGGATGGCAATGGAGGCAATGGCAATGCCAGGGTTTCAGGTGTTAGCGCCACAAAGTAAGAGAGGTGGGGAGGACTACTGCTCTCGTCGAACAAGCGAAATGCGCAGAAGCAGAAGGTCACAGACACCTGACGCGGGTCATTTTATCTCTCGTACGTCAGGTAATGGGGGAGACCAAGGGCCCGTGAAGGATGAAGAAAATCGCAAGAGGGGGGTCGATGCCCAAGGGGAGGAGGATGGTGGAGGCGGCAGTGCCTTGGACGAGGGTGGTGGAAGGGAGGGAGAGTCCCTTGGCGGGCAGCCACCGGATGGGGGGAAGGTGAGAGACACATCGAGTGCGATCCTTGACTTGTTACATTCGCATTTTGGGGGTGATGTGGAGGCTCTCCAAAATCTGGTGTCCAATATGGGGGGAGGTGATTGAAGGGAACCAGAGTCCGACGCAGAAATCGCAATCCGTCTGAGTGGGGAGGAGAACGCAAGATTGTTGAAGGAAAAACAACAAGTGGCTAGTAAGAAACTGGCAAGGGAGATGGAAAGCACGTTTGAAGCAGCAGACAGCTATGTGCCACCCCGAAAACCTGAACTTGAATCCAGCTGTGAGGGAGACGAATCTAGCCAGCATGTATCCAGCAATTCTGAGACGGTGTCGAGTTAACGAATGTTGACGGGAGATCGCTTCGAGTCGTTGGTCGAAGACAGTAAGGATGACCAGTTTCCTCCGTTACCGTCCATGCAACGCGCAACCAACCCATGGTAGGTGGTGGGACCAAAAACAGGGTCAAAGAAGAAGCGGTTGGACTCGCCCTCCCCTCAAATCTCTATCCCACTCCAAATGGTGGCTTTGGCTGAGAAGCACCACGAGGAGCAGAGAAAAGGTTTTGAGCAGAGTAGACTTGAGCTTGATGGGTAAAGCGAGAGTTTGAACAGCAGAAGGACACGGTTGTTGTTGTTGTTTCTCACATTAGCTCTAAAGAAAAAGATTGGGAGCCCGTGGTCTCAAAACCCGGCATACACGACCCCACGAAGAAACAGAAAAAAATAGGGTACAAAAACCACTCGGAAGAGAAACAAAATGATAGAAAGAAAGACCAGCTACCGCACCAAACGAGAAAGAGCGTCGAGGAGACCGATCAAAATAAAATAAAAGGAGAACGGGGAACGCTTCCCACACCCGCCTACAACGCCGGAGGGTTCCGTGCCGGGTTCCCGCCGACCAGGCATCCCCCGCCCTGCACCACACCCCAGGGGGTGCAGCAAGACGGGGGGCGAAAAACAAACACATATATATTCCCACAAAAAAATAAAAAAATATAAGGACGACGTACACCAGTACCAGGTACTACAGCAGTGCAGTATGCACCAGCGCATTAGTGTAGGGTAGGCACCGCACCAAAGAGGCAGCAGAGGTGGCAGGCAGCCAGCAAAGGAAAAAACAAAAATAACAAGGAGCTCGAGGTATCGTCCAAGATCATCGTAGAGAGGGCATGGAGAACAAGAAAGAAAGAAAGAAGAAAAGCACAAAGAGAGGCCGGAGGCAATACTAAGAGCATACAGCTTACGGCAGGGAAAAGGGAACACAGGGTGCGACAACATCATCAGTTGGGTACGTCGTTCGCCGCAAGCGCGGCCTTGGCCGCCCTACTCGCTTCTACAGCAGTGTCCGGTCGCCGTTTCTTCCCCCCCCCCGCCGCTTCCCCGATTCTCTTTCTCTTCGGGCCCGGGGCGGCCGTGCTCTCCGTCTCTGCTTCCTCCGCGCGCTGGCGCTGGCGCTTCGCGGATGCTTCCGCCTCCTGTCTGTGCCATTTCCTCATGAACCATGCCGCCCCGTCCTCGATCTTGTCGTACCACGCCTCCTGGTCCTTGGCGCTCTCTTTCCATCTCCCCCCCTCCTTCTCCTCTTTCATGCCAAACGCCACGAGGTCCTCTCCTAGGCGATACACCCAGTCGCTCTCCTGCCCGCCCCGGTATCCCGTACCCCCCGCCATCGCTCCCAGCAGCATGCGCTTGGGGAGGCGGTTGTCCTCCATGCGCATAACGAAGCCCGCAAAACACAGCCTCCGTTTGCGCACGGTGGCCTCGATGGTTTCCTCGCAGCCGGCCTGGATGAGGGCCTGGGCGTAGGACAGGGGTCGGTCTGAGCGCTTCCGCTTGCTCCAGCCGATACACCGTGTCAGGAACTGGCGGTGGGTCCCATTCAGCTTGGTGTAGTGCTCCGCTGCCAGGCTCCACGAGGCGCACCCGTATAGGAGGGTCTGCACCACTTCAGCCTGGAGTAGTCGGATCTTGAGCTGGCGGTTGGCCCGTTTCCTGTCGTACATCGAAGCGCTGTTCCGGCGGTAGCACTTCCATGCTCGGCAGATGCGGCTCGTGATCTCCCGGTCGACCTTCCCATCCGCGCAGATGGTACGTCCGAGGTACACAAACCGATCTGTCTGCTTGTACGTCTGGCCAGCGGCGCTGACCGCGAACGGGCGTTCCCCCAGCCCTTTCGGTAGCATGCACATGATCTCCGTCTTTGGCTCCGATACCATCAGTCCGAACAGGCCGGCCACGCGCACGATGATGGACATCATCTTTTCGAGGCTCTCCGGCGTGAGCGAGACGATGGCCGCGTCGTCAGCGTAGAGCATGTCCCACAGGGCCTCTGCGACCGTCACCATCATCGCCTTCTTCCCCGCCGACCTGCCCCTCTTGCCCGTGCACTCCACTCGTGTTGCGATCTTGATCATATCCGCCGTCACCTTGGGGTCCTTGTCGAACTCGGTCACTGCGACCATGCGCATCGCGGCAGAGAACAAGTTGAACAGCAGCGGGGCCAGGTTGCACCCCTGTCGGAGACCTTGGCCGACGTCAAACCATTCCGAGTACTGCCCGTCGTCCGTTCGAACCCGCGCCCTCATGCCCTCGTGGAAGTGGCGAATGACCGCCAGCATCTTCGGGGGCACGCCAAAGCGTCCGAGCACGTCCCACAGCAGATCTCGGTCCACCGAATCGTACGCCTTGGTGAGATCGACGAAGCACGCGAAGACCGCAGTACTCTTCTTCCTCGCGAGCTCATGGAGCCGCTGGATCGCGAACAGCATGTCGAGCGTCGACCGGTGTGGGCGGAAACCGCTCTGCTCCTCCGGGAGGATGCCCTCTCGCTCGCAGTAGTGGCTTAGGCGTGTTGCAACGACCTTAAGCAGCACCTTGCCGGCGTGTGCAACGAGAGAGATGCCCCGGTAGTTGCCGCACTCCATCGTGTCCCCCTTCTTGAACAGAACCTTGATGGTGGCGTCCTTCCACTGCTGCGGTACGTTCCCCGTCTGCCACACGTCCACGACGATGGCGTGGAATTCGCGGAGGAAGCCTCGGTCTCCATCCAGGAACAGCTTGATCAGCTCAGCCGGTAGGTCGTCCGGCCCGACGGCCTTCCTGTTGGCCATTCCCCGCACCGCCTCCTCAACCTCGAATAGAGACGGGATGTCGTCGAGCGGAACGCACGTGGGCCACTGCTTGACTCTGTCGGTCGCATGCAGGTCGATGGTCGGCGACTTGGTGTTAAGGAGCTTGTGGAACCACCGCGCCCACCGCTGGCGGGTAAGCGTGGGGTCCCGAAGGACCTTACCGTCCTCGTCCTTGATGTTCTGGGAGGTAAGTGGCCTCTTACCTTCGACGTCGATCATCTTCAGGTGCCTGTAGAAACCCGCCTGGTCCCCCTCACGGCTCTTCTTCTCGAGCTGCCTCACATAGCCCTCGAAGAACTTTTCCAGTGCTCTCCACCTCGCGCTGCTGCGTTTCTTCCGCGCCGCCTTGAGCTTCGCCTTCAGGGTCGTCTCTAAGTCGCTGTTCTTTGAGGCCCCGCGCAGCTGCTGTTGGGCCACTCTTATCTCCCTAGACGCTTCGGAAATCTCGTGCTGCGCTTCGCTCGTGTACCATCCTCCCTTCCCTCGTGCGCTCCTCGCCAGCGGCGCGATCTCCGCAGCGGCCGACATCACCACAGCGGTGAGCTCGGCGGCGGTCTCTCCCGTTGGCCTGCTGAGGGCCGTGGGCGGAGGGCGGTTGAGAGCCCTGTCTTGGAAGACGGCCCGTAGGTGCACATCCTTCCTCAACCGTTCGAGGTCGATACGGATCCGGCTGCTTCCGCTGTTTCCCCGCGTTCGTCGGTTGGGTGCGACACGGGGGGGGGAGCGGACAGTCGTATGCACCAGGTTGTGGTCAGAGTCCTTGAAATCGACACGTTTGACGGAGGCATTACGTACGAGACGCCGGTCCGTCTGTCGCATGAGGATGAAGTCGAGGCGGTGCTTCTCCTTCCCCTTGTTGGAGCTCTGGAACGTATGCTGCACTCCTCCTTTCGGTGTCCGGAAGTAGGTGTTGATCAGGGAGAGTCGGTTGTCTGCTGCCAGTCCGAGAAGTCGTTCCCCGTTGTTGTTCATAATGTCGCGTCCGTACGCGCCCATAATCTTGGCATCGCAGCATCCGTCTCGCCTCCTGCCAGTACGTGCGTTGGCGTCCATTAGTACCACGAGATGGTCACGGCTATGGACCTCCCGGATCTCTGCGTCGAGAGCAGTCCAGAAGGAGTCCTTGGCATTGACATCACCGCCCGCGGTGTTGCGGGCAGTTTCCGTAGGGGCGTACCCCACCACGAAAGTTACTCCGCAGGTGCGGCCAATTTGCAGGCGCACCTTCATCAGCCTCGGGCTAATGCACTCCACCGTCCTACCTCCCTCGCCTACGCTGTCCCACATGGTCTCCTTAATCGCTATGCCCACACCGTGCACGCCCCTCTTGTCCTTGGTGCCGGCACGGGCACCACTCCAGATGATCACGTACCCGTCGTGTGTAATCGCGCCTTGTCCCGCTCGTCGGGTCTCTTGGAGTCCTATCACATCACAGTCGGTCGCGGCACAGATCTGCATGACCGTCATCACGTTGTGGCCGATGGGGTTCCTGCCGCTGTAGGCGAGCGTGCGTACGTTGAACGTGCCGAACGATAAATCGCCCTCCCGTGCCTTCTTCTTCGCGGTCGCCTTCACGCCCGCTGCTATCTCCTGTCGCTCTCGGTCCGCCTCGCGCTGGGGGGGTGTTTTCTTCCGTTTAATCCGAGCGGCGAGTTTCTTCGCATCGATCCATCTTTGCAGGGCTCGGTGCTTGCCTGTGGTGTTTGGACGAGGAGGGTGCAGCACTCCCCCCCCGCGTCGCCCGCGGTTATCTCCCTTCTCCCGCGAACGGTGCTTACTCGCGTGGTTTTTACGAATCTCTCTGCTCCTCCAGCTTCGTGGGCCACGTTTTCCGCGACGGTGGTTACCAGGTGCAGTTTGCCGCTTTGCATTGCTGCCGCGGGGACAAGGTCCACATACACCTCTCGCCACTACCACCGTCTGTGCATCCTCACCGCCACGCTGAGCCAGCGCGGCGGTGAGTTGCACCTTGGGACACCACCCACCTACTATCTGTTGTGGCCTGGTTCGCCCGCGAGGGACTCACAAGGTCGATTTCGGCCCCGGCCGGGGAGCAGGCCGGGGAGGGGAGGAGGTGTGATTCACCTCGAAAAGAAATTGGAGAAGGTGCAGAAAGACCCAGAGATCGCGAGGTTGACTACCCTTATGACGAAGCTTGCGCAGAAGGGGGAAGAAGCAAAAAAGAGCGTGAAGCAGGCCAAGTGGAAAAAAACGCACTTTGAGCGCGAGGTGGAAAAAGAGAAAATAAACCTCGAAGGTGTTCAGACCGAACAGGAAGCAAAAGAGCAGGAACGTTCCAACCAAGAGAAAAGGAATGGTGGGGCAAAGGTGAAAACAACCCTTGACAAAGCGCAGAAAGAATTAGAGCGGTTGAGGGAGGAATTCGGTGCGGCGAATTTCGCCAATTTTGGACACAGAAAGGACTCAGAAGCTGCGCGAAGTGCTCTGCTCACTGCCCAACAAGCGGCTGGGATTGAGAGCCTACCCATGCCGGCGCCACATACCGAAACGACAAAGGTCAAGAAGGCCCAGACAGAGCTCTCAAAACAGGAGGAAGCGGAGAGGCGAAGGGGGGGGGGTGTACTCATAGTCGTGCATGCCGTAGTTGGTAGACCATTGACCTCGCATCCCTACAAAGCCGGGACGGAGCACGCCGGGTTCTCACCGGACCAGGCTCTCACATCACCAAGCGCGAAGCGCCGTGAGATATTCGGCGAGTCGCATGAAGGGTGCGCTGCATCCTGCTAAGGGTGTTCGGCATCTTGTGCTTACTTCCTTGCGTACGGATGACAGCTGCGTATGAATTAATTTATTTTCTGGTGCTTTCACTTCCAGAGAAGGTTGTAAGCACTGTGTAACTGCCTCGAGGGTGCTTGACAATTTTAACACAACGAGGGGGAATCATCCCCCTTGCGCGGAGCG